>JAQGAE010000565.1:0-33761 GCA_034696685.1 Julus scandinavius | reverse complement strand
AAGTTGACAGAATCAGTCAACAAACACGTCCAGTTTATGGCGCTTCTACCAAGGCTGTATATACTTATATGGCTGAGCATGCGCAGTACAAGTGGCAACATTTTTTCCATTTGATCTGGACCGTCTCCCGAGCGATCAGAAAAATGTTGACGAAACCGTGGTATGGCAACAAAAAGCATCTTAAGTTTGCTCAAACATCACGGTAGGCAAACTGTTTTTTCGAAATTTGTTTTAGCAAACCATGTTGATCAACATTGTGGCCGTATGTTGACTGCAGTGGAGACGTGGTTTTACGTTTACAATACCCGTGAAACACAAGTTGTTATGCTAACATTGTTCTTCTACAACTTCTAAAACAAATACATTGTACAGCATTTCTACTGTACATGCAAATTTGATGGTAATTTTCCGAAATGGTACTCGGAAAACCAAGTCTTCTCATGAATGAAAAACCATTTAGGCCAGAAGTTGTACAGGAAATGAACGTTGTCCCATTACCTTCTTGCCTCCAACAATGGAATACACCATTTATAGTAATTCACATCATATCTAATTAGAAGGCTTTCAACGCAATATGCAAACTATTAAAGATTATTCATGGGACAAGCCTAATGAAATTGTACTTGCATTCAATAAAAATAATGCCAAATTAAAACAGTTACTTTTATCCGTGACTTCCACCTTCACCTGTGAGATTGCACTGACCTAAATTTCCCGCATTATTCCAATTAATTAAATTGAATTGCCAATTAAATATTCAAACAGTACACGCACCAATGCGATGATACAGTCTCCAAAGAGTGCAACAGTCGTCTTGTAAAAACTTTAAATATTTCCATGCTAACTATACACGGTTGCACCCTGTATACTGCCGGATCTTAAGGGGGTTAATAAGCGTGGACATCTTCAATCTTTCAAACTTTTCGGCTTTAGATTTCCTCACAAACCCGTATAAATCCAATATGTGGACGATAACGAGGTGCTGAAAACATCAGAATCGCGTGAACGAAAATTAACAACTATCAAATCGTAGTGTTATTTACGCATCGATAATGCAACGAGGAGAAAAAATCGATTTGGAAGTGCCACGGGTTAGCGTGAGAACTTATCCCGGCTCATTTTTCAACAGCAAGTTATTTAATCACAAAAAAAGTACACGCACGCAAGGAAATCCCTGCATGTCTTTTCTTCCGATGACATTTTCCTAATCGAAATGTCATCATCTTTATAAATCCGATTAACGATACAAAAAACACCTTTCATTCAAGAAGCAATGATCAATTAGGACAATTTTCAACCCGCATGCACTCACAACATATAGCATCCTAGAATTCCTTCCAGTGATTACATGCCATTTTTCACGAAATGTTCCTGGCATTTTCAGAATTTTGCTAACCTGTAGAATTGACAATTAAAATTCTGACTATTTGCACTAATGAATATAACCGGTTCAAAATGTAAAAATCGAAAGATCCATGCTCACAAAATCTTTCTTTTGCCCATTGCCTTCTCTCTTTTGCCCATTCACTTCTCCTTTTCGCCCATTCACTCCTTTCTTTTGCCCATTCAGTTCTCTCTTTCGCCCATTCCCTTCTCTCCTTCGCCCATTTCCTTCTTTCTTTCGCCCATTCACTCCTCTCTTTTGCACATTCAGTTTTCTCTTTCGCCCACTTCATGCTTGCATTCTATCATTTCCTTCTCTATTCTGACCATTCACTTCTCTCTTTCGTCCATTCACTACTCTATTCGGACCATTCAGTTCTCTTTTTTGCTCAGTCCCTACTATCTTTCGCCCATTTCCTTCTTTAATTCGCCCATTCAGTTCTCTCTTTTGCCCATTCACTTCTCTCTTTGACCATCCACTTCTCTCTTTTGACAATTCACCTCTCTCTTTCGACCATTCACTTCTCTCTTTCGCCCATTCACTCCTCTTTTTCGCCCATTCACTTCTGTCTTTCGACAATCCACTTCTTAGCCCATTTATTTCTCCTTTTCGTCCATACCATTCCTTCTTGGTTCTTCAAACCCTTCCTGGCTTCATAGAAATCCCCTCATTCCTTCCATCCACATCCCTTTTGGGGCATATCCTCAAAACTGTTCTCCTATTTCCCCTTTCCCAATCTTTCACATTCAGTCTATATCTCCATCTCCTTTTTCCGCCCTGGTCATCTCAAATATCTTTTTCCCACAAATCTTTTTCCTGGAGATCTATTCGACCCCCTCTTTTCGCCATACCCTTTCCCCTTTCTTTTGCATCTCATCCTGCTCTCCATCCTTATGTTCTTATTTCCCCATTCCCATTATTCTCATATTCTCTTCGGTTTGCTACCACCCTATGCCATGGGCAAAAACGAACAAAAAACCCCAAAAAAAGATCCACCCAAAGGTGAAATGTAGCATATCCACTTTCATTATGCCATTGAATTGAACAATGCAAACATGATCGGTAGATAGGCAGAGCTAGAAATTCCACTATTTCCGAGATGGACCGCCTTCGCATCATCTCACCACATTGGAATTCAGTGGGTGATGCCTGTGTTTACGGCCGAAAAACGATGTAAAAAGGCGAAATGCCTCACTTCCCAAATGGGTTTTGGCCATTATTTTGTATTTTATTTTATCTTTTTTACAAGAAAAAAAAAACAAGTTTCGGCCAATGCAATTTTTATCTTCTCTCATTTTCCACGATGATCAATTCGTCGCATGAAACTTGCTAAGTCATTTCAGGGACGAAAGTGGCGAACACGTCCGATAATGGTTCGTAAATCGATCAATGGCCCCTTATCGAGGTGAAATTTGGCGAGGTCCGGTCAATTAATTTCGCATTAAATTGGGAAAGCGTGGAAATTAAGCTTGAAATGATGACAAAAGGCTAACTGGGAACCCATTGGTCAAACCTGTCCGCCCACGCCGCCATAACACCTTCGCACCTCCGAACGAGACCCAAGGTGCCCTTATTTAGTAAAGTGCACAACCCGGCGACGCCCACATCCCAGTGACGTCACCAAATACCTCTGGCTCGTTACCTCTTCAGTGAAGAGCCAATGGTCGAGCTGAAATGGAAAACATCTATTCTCTCAAGATGATTTATAAGAGACCAAACTTGTCTTCTCATAAGGTAAAACTCAAACTTTCGAAAACTGACCAAAATAAACATACTGTACATACACCTCCATAATGTGAAATACCATTTTTCCGCATTAGGTTACAGGTTAACACTGTTAACATTTCCATGTTTATTATTAATGATAAAGTTGTTTAATACTGTGGCGATTATGAATTATTTGTACATTTCATTTTTTAATTAACACAAATGTGGAAAACAAATAAGGAAGATATAATAACCCTGTGTTGGTGGGCTTTATCACATTCATATGTTAATTATAACAGAATAAGTTTTGAAATGCCACATACTGAAAAGAGTTATCTTCATTTATATTACAAACTTTAGTTCGAAGGCTTTTTAGACACCCTAATTGTTTATTATAATTTAAATAATAAACAAGTATTGAGGATGCAAATACTATACCAAGATCGACAAGTAATATAAGTGTCCACAATATATCTACTTGTGGTGAACTAAGAATGGCCACTGACAAAATGCCCAAGGTGAGTGCATGACTATAAAGCCCGGTATTCACTGAAGGCAACAGGCAACATGCAACACGCAACATGAAACACGCAAGCCCCAAGCATACAAACATTCAAAGACAAACCTGAAACAATGAATACATCAACGTGTTGCTGAATTCTGAGGTGTCTCCACCAAAAGTTGACGGAAAAGCTGAACAAATGTGCATTCAGGTCTGCATTTGAGCACATATGACTGAGCATGCGCAGTAAAGTGGCAATTGATTTGGACCGCCTCCCGAGCGATTGGCAAAATGTTGCTTAAACCATGGTTCTGGCAACAAAAAAAACGTCATAAGTTTGCTCAAACATCGCGGTAGGCAAACTCATTTGTTTCAGCAAACCATGTTGCCCCATCTTGCCTTCAGTGGAGACCTGGCTTAAGGACTTAGGTAGACTTCGCCGACAGTCCATTCTCCCACTCTCATTTTCTAACCTAATCTAACCATGAGCTGTCGGCCAAGTGAGACTATAGCAAGATAATTTTCAAAGTAATTTCCATAAAAGTAACTATAAAATTCCAGTAATATGTAGATAGGTTTTTCCATCACAGCTGATACCACAACACCCTAGCTCTATAAATAGTAGACTCAATGCTATAAATGTTTATAATAATAAAAATGTTAAAAATGTTTATTACAATTGGAGGGAGTTTTACATATTTTGGAGAAAAACGTGTAAGGATGGGCATCTTGTTTCAGGAAAAATTGCCACTCTTATAAAACTTGAAATTTTTCCCACTTCCTTTAACTTTTCCCATTTTAAAAAATGAAATAACTTTTAAAAGGATAGTGATTTCGGCTCAGAAGCCTGGTAATGAGGCCATTGGCTCAGTTGAGCCAAAAGCCTAAAACCGCACCCATTTAAGGTAAAAAGGGAAATCTTTCCTCCGCATAACTTTCTCCCAGAAGCCTTTTTGAATCGAGGACATAAACAAAAATAGGTTAAAAAAAAAACTTTCGAGGAAGATAGCCATTGCGCAACTGCACCACAGGCAATGTCCAGAAAAGGGTTTTAAGGACATAAATTTGGGTAAATTCTGCTTACTGAGGGAGGGGAGAAAGCAAAAAAAGAAACAAGGAAGAAATGTAGTCAGGTAACTGATTTATTGTAATCTTCGCTCGATTTCATTGCCTATAAAAACCACTTATGAGGTCACTATGGAGCCATTTGTCTCACATGTTCCTTGCTTTTTAGGACGTGTATGTCTCCGCCATTATATAACCAGGTATATATAACTTTGAAAAATTCTTTAAAAAACTGGAAACAAAAGGAATACGATATATATTTTAGTTGTAAGTTGAATGAATTAAGACTGTCGTTTCCCCCCTTACAACTCAACCGTGCATAATTTATACACAGCTTTGATCTTCCTGAAACAATGATTTTAGTACTGGCAACGATAAAATTAAATTTCATAAATTTTCCATTTTTTGAGTTACTATTCTTAAAAAGCAAAATGCGGAGATTCCTTGAAAAAATTAAAGTGAGAACGAGTCATAAACCGAGAAAAAAATAATAACCTGAATTTTTATTAAATGTATTTTTTGGTAGTTTTCATGTTTTTCGACTCTTGCATACAAGAAGTGAAAATGCGGAAGTTCCAATGTTGCTTTTGTTTCTTTTCTTCAAACTATATCTCGTATTTGTTTCAATATAATGTAAGTATATCTACATTTGTATTTAAAATCTGTATATGAACTATTTCTAACTTCAGACAGATCCAAACAGTTTTCTCACGTATTCACACCTCAAACATGTAAGATATGAGGATGGTAACTAAAGTTATAGACCTTGTTAAGACCAACCTGTACTGATTCTTGAATTTCTGGTGGGAAAGTGAAGAGTCGGGAGAGAGCTTTAAATCTTAATTTTCTGCCCTTCACTTTTAAAAACAGATACCAATTTGTGCATGGGATTAACTAATTCGATACGAGTTATCACACATTGAGCTTGAAAATACTGCCGAAATCTTAATAAAATGTTAGAGCAGCATGCAGTTTGAGTTATGATTAGCGTGAACGTGTTTTAATTTAAAAAGAAAGTCCGAGTGGGAATGGAACCCAAGATCTCCGGGTTATTAGCACAGCATTTCACAAACAAGCACACAATTTAAAAGAAAATACTAAACTGCTCAATCTCAAGCAGGTTTTTGATATATTAGGCCCATTCCACACTAGAATTTTAGCCTCAAAGACGATGATGACTAAACCAAATTATACAGGGTGGACCAGAATTCCTCGCCACCCCACCTTTTTTTTCTTAAATCCTATAGTTATGAAAATTCTTTTAAAAATGGGGTTAAATAGAAAGTCATGTGTGCTTAGCCACGGATGTTGTTACATTTTAACTACGACCATTTGTTGACAGAAATCCAAATAATAACTTGAGACCCGTAACACTTAGAACAAAATGTCAAATTAGGAAAAGGAAGAGAATGGGCTGTTTGTATTAACTCGCCTGTTTTCGTCTTAATTGGCAATTATTTAAACGTTTTACAATGGCTTTAATAACTGAGGGAAACGCCAAATGGTAGCTACGCTGCAGCACTGGGCTGTACTGCAGTGGGTCCCAAGTTATTATTTGAATTTCCGTCAACAAATATTCGTAGTTAAAATTTAACAACATTAGTAGATAGAGCACACATGACTTCCTCTTTAACCCCATTAACAGAATTTTCCCAACTAGAATATTTAAGAAATAAAATTGGGGTTGTGAGGAGTTCTGGTCCACCCTGTATATATTCAGATTTTTTATAGAACAGAATAGGTTTAAAAATAAAGAAAACGTGTCTTAACATCGCTCTAATGACGATGATGAAAAAGCTGCCACAGGTATACATGCAGTTCAATGTTTTTGTCCAATGGGAAAGCAGACATTAAACATGTCATTAGCGTTATTTTTAAAACAATGTTTCACTTACCCAATGTATTTTGCCAGAAATAAGAAGAAGAGCCATCCCACTAAGTAACTTTTAACTCTGAGTAATGTTCAACCACCGAGGGTGTCATAACTTGAAATCAAATTAAATATGATGTAAGTAATTGCGAGAAGAATAAAAAAAAAATAAGTGCCAAACGCACCTTCCCTTGTACAACATGTATTTGACTGTTGTATCAATGTCAAGGATAACGACCGATGTGCACACCTGTGCGCATCCTTAATCCTTTTTTTTATCCGAAAATACCTTTTTAAAATAAATTATAAAAATGGTACGTTTCAGCCAAAAAAATGGGCAATGAGCCATGGGCACCAAAGTATATTTGATTCAAGAAGTGAATTGGTCAAGCCACGTACGTAGTGGAGTCATGACGTCAACGTGGATGTGCTGAGTAAAGGAAACCACCTAAATGTGTTATGCAAGAGATTAGTTGGAAATGGGTGTCAGTCATGGCATGCTAGAAGCAATGACGTCACCGAAGGTTACAGGTGCGCCATTTTTTTTTGTCCTAGAGGGAGTGTGTAAATATTAGCATAACTTCTGTCAAGGTCGATTTTTAAATCCTAAAAATTTGCATGATCATCGTTGGGGGGCTTGGTGAATAAACTGCATAAGGTTACAGTAGCTCTGAAGGCCTTTTCACGCGCATTCGTGGTTTTTTGTGTACGTCCCGTTTTTGTTTCCTTATGCAACCGCTGGATGGCGCCATGCTTAAGAACACTAAAAACGCACTGGAAATGCATGTGTCGTCCTAGAATTGACTTAAATGAGAGATGCTGAAACATTTGAAAATGAAAACAGTGTTTCTGGTGGTGTTTTTAATCGCCAATTACAATTAAACGGATGAAAATGTAGAAATAGACGAAAACTAGATTGATTGCAGTGGTCAAGTGACTATATAAATGATCTTTCATCAGCGAATAAATTTCATCAGCGTTTGGTGCAACCATTTATAGAAATTTCAGAAATTTCTTACCCTGGGAGAAGAAAGGATTGACGTTCTTGTCATGGCTTATAAATATTTAATTTTCAGATTGCTTTTGAGTTGCCCAGGGTAACTTTTGTCAATATTTGGTTAGCTGTTTAACTGCAGTTCAGCAACGTAAGTTTAACACAAGCCACTCATCCGCATAAAAGTTCCATTGACATCAGTGAAAACAATGGAAGGAATTGGTGAATAATTCATGAAGATGACCGAGGGTTAGTCCGGGTTGGACCTAGCTCCGTTAATTATGCACCAGAATTTAGCACAGGTTTAGCTGAGAAACGATGACAAACAAGTTTGAATATTTCATGAATCCATTCTTATAAAAACAATGGAAATTATCAACAACCAGATTGTCGTCGCAGAAAGCGCGGATGACCGGTTGCACCTGTTTTAAAAGATTTCGTTAAAAATCTATTTTACAACTAACATAATACACTTACTCTATATGTGGGTTGCTTTTACAAAAAAAAAAAGTAGACTTGAAAACATTTCACAATTTGTTTTAACTCACATTCTATTTTTGGAAGTATTGTTATATTTATTTACATAAAAATAAAAGTTTAAAAAAAATTAAAATTAAAATTAATACTATAGATGTTTACATCATTACTCATGCTCCATTTAATGTAATAGAACATCATCCAACTGCTCCAAGTGTCTAATGAAGCATCAATAAACTAACTTGGTGTTGCTAATCAACATCTTCTCAAGACTGATCCATTTGGTTACTATTTTAGATTTAATAATAAAGGTATCAGATTTGGTCTCAAATTGGAGTACCTCACCTTCCCATGGTCAGCTAAAATTCTCAAACATCCCATTTAGATCTTATTATCTCATATATGTGCAAAGTTTGGGCTTTAATGTTATCAACACATTGAAACTACACCTTATAACTTTAGTTTATTGAACGCTATTTCAATAGTTTATTTTTTCGTTTTCTTTCGCACAGCACCTAGTTTATGAACAGTTTTGTCTGTTAACAACAATTTGCTAAAATATACGCCATGTATTTCTCTCACGTTTGCATCTGAATATTTCGACCATTACAAACAAGCCATGTAAATTTCCTTCCCAAAGCATCCTTCCCACGAAAGTCATGGGTAGTCATTAAATAGAATAAATGGCTTGATACCCACACTACTCCATTTACAAAATACGAAACAAAAAAAAGCTAAACAATAATAAATGAACAAATAAAAATTAAATCAAACATCCCAACCACAGGGCGTGGCTGCTCCAAAACGTTTAATCGGGGCAAACCATCTGATTTACTTCAAAACTTATGAGATCAGATTTCAGCAGGTGTGGTCGAAAACAATATGTACCTGCCAAAAATAAATTCGGCCATTTTGATATATGTATATATACCCACAGGCCTAGATATTCAGATGCAATAATGCGAGGATAATGATGCGGATTATAAAAAACGTTTACACAAATGAACAACTTAAAAAAAATTAAAAACAAAGAGCAGTAGCATACCTAATTTATCAGGTAAGTATTTGCACCATAACTTAATAATATAATTGAAGTTTTAGATAATTTTTTCTGGTAGATTTCCTGCCAGGTGGAGTCCAAATCGTCAATTTGCATTAAAATGGCTATATGCTTTCGAGGAGAAAATTGGGATTTTGAGGGTAGGGGTTTGAGTGGGCCAGGAATGTGAATATATCTGGCGAAAATGGCATGTGGACAACATTTCTTGAAAACATTCCTGATGGTCAAACGGGGGTGGGCCATCAAGCAAAAGAGACAAAAATATGAAAAGTTCTGTCAAGGAGGTCAACGAGTGTACGACATTTGCTTTATCGTGTTTTGTAGGACAATGACTTCGTTATACATGTCCGTGTGAAATCTCAAAATCTGAATCAAAATTCAGGCTTAAATAGGCCATGCATTAAATTAGGGGAGGGAACGCCTTAAGTAATTTGAAAATTTAAAACCCACTAACTAGCTCACTAACATGCCTATCTTAATGTGACATTCTGTAAGCTGGTCATAAGATAGGGTCCAGATACTGAACATATTTGTGCACATTCAATGGTTTTAAGGCATGAATTTTTTATTTAAAGTGATTTATGTCCCCCAAAGAAGTTTTTACTCTTAATTTTAAAAAACAAGTAAATGTGGAAATAACTCGAAATGAAATCGAAATTTCAAAACTGTCAAATTCTTCTTACTTTTTAAATAGAATATTTAAATAAACAATATTTTATCGATCGAAAACAGTATGGTCAAATAAACATGTTTTAAATATGTGTTTCAAATACAAATTCTTAAAGATAATATCACATCAGAATTTGAAAAAAAGCTTACAAAAATCTAACTACTTAGAAATGTTGGATGCATGGTGTATTTACGTTAAGTAGGCTATGTAATTTATATGCATAGGCTTGTCTTGTACATACTACACCCTGTACACCCAAATGTTAAATACGGTGTACTTTTTAAACATTGATTATTTTGACGATAATTTTTCGAGAAGTTTTATCCACATTTAAGAATTGAAAAAATCTAATACAAATAACCACCACTCGAGTTTTATAAAAATGTAATGCTCGGCAATTTTCTTGTCAAGTTTGATATAAAATACACTGAGAGGTTTAAATAACGTTTAAAATTCAAAATTTGGCATGTAGGCGACCATAACTAATTTTTCATTGATCAATATTTTCAAAAATCGTGAAATTTACGCATAAGAATTAAGTTCGATTTTTGGGCCAAACATGTCACGGGTCAAAACAGTATGCAAAAGCAGGTGCCAAATAAACGAAAATTCCCATAATGTATAACCTAGGTTATTATTTCGATAAAGATAGGAAAATCTGATAAGCTGAAACCCACTTAATTTTGAGGGTACTTCATTCGGGACTTGGCCCACTTAATTGCAAAAAGAACGTGGGCAGAATAAGGGGTTCCCATGTAAAGATTTAAAACATAAAAGAAAATATTAATCAAAGACCTAAACTTAGCCTCCCAAATTCTCATTTCTATTTTTTTATGTAATGATCATTAAGAATGATCTAAGATAGCATAAACTGCTTGATTTAAATATTAATGATAACATATTGACAGTTCATTTTTTAATAGGGATATTAGTTGTTGTCATAGGTATATTTTTCTTTTTAAACACATCAAAATTGATGAGAATAATAGTACGATAGCATGACCTGTCCTCGATTCAAGCCAATCATAAATGGCACAAATAAGCAAGTTGCAAAGTTTTTAAATTTAGCGCTGCATGAGCAAAAGAACTTAGGCAATGAAGCGCCATCTAAGAAAAATTGCTTGAAACATAGGAAAAGTTCCAGATTATTTTACAATACTATGAAAAAACTCACAGAAATTGGACTAATTTATAACGTAGCTGTAAAACTTGCGTAATTGAAACATTCTACAGAATTTTCGAGCTTTTTGTCGAATTATGCGAATTTTTATTAATAAAAACTCATTTGTGAAAATCGGTGAACTTCTAAAATATTTAAAAATAACTCTTTAAACGATTGAGGAATTCCTCTAAATTATTGCTAATTTCTCTTCCTCATTGTTCATTATGTTCAAAAGAGGATTTATGCAAAAATTTATCAAGCAACGATTTCGAGAAATTAGTTTCTGAAAATAGTATTATGACTTGCTCATCTGAACTTTTGATGAATTGCATTTTGCAATATTATGATGATAAATTTGCCAATTTGTTTAATATCATATACTATATGCGTGTAGTTTTCTTTATATTATATAGAAAACAACATTTGTACGACAATTTGTAACATTGTTAACAAATTAGACAAGCACACATAACATAAGATGTTCAGAAAGCCCATTGTTATTGATGATGATGATGGTATCAGTAACAACAAATCAGTTAATTATATATGATCCTAAATTAGATACACCCATACCTCGCTATACGGCCGCTCTTTATACGGCCTTTCGCTATAACGGCCATTTTAAATTATGGCACTTTTTCGATTTACGGCCCACAATGTTTCGTTATAACGGCCAAAAAAAATACTGTAATTAAAGAAAGTGGCCAAAAAATGTGATAATTAAGTTACCTCAATTTGCACAAACAAGGTCGGATTTGGCTAACAATTAAACAACTCATGCGTTTCACTTCGTTTAAAAAGGGGAAAAAATGAAAATCACAATGCCGAAATAATTGATTCGTTATACGGCTTTTTCGCTATACTGCCAACTTTTCCGGAACGTATCTGGGCCGTAAAGCGAGGTATGGGTATAGAATTTTATAGATTTAATTTCAATACATTTTTAAAACATGTAAGTCAATTTCGAGGAATTAAATATCAGAATTTCGATCATATTCTCCGTATGCTTTGTTACAACTGTTTTGTTAACTAAAGTACACACATGTAGCATTAAATCACAAGTTAAGTTAACGCCTGCTGACCTTCACGAAACGTTAAATAGATTTACTTATCGTGCGATAACTTCAAGGGGTCGGTAAAACAAATTTGTCACAGGTTAACAATCGTCATAATTGTACATAATAACAAGGTGCATTGTGACTAGGGGTCATCGTGATTAACGGAAGGAAATGAAAACAAACAAAACAAGGCAATGTGGGTCAGTTCCAAACAACGCACGAAGATTACTGTAATTTAATAATGAGCTATTGTCTTACCAACGCCGTCCGCAAATCTGACATTTTCCAAGGGGATGAACTTGAGATTGAAGATCCACCAATCCTGATAGCATACGTGCAAAATATCTGCAAAAGATAATCAGGTGTTAGGAAAATAATATAACAAATCGGTGTTTAAATCTTAAAATTAATTTTGTAGCAAAGGTACAGTATTTTTAAATACCGATAAATATGCAAGGAAAAAAACTGCGAGTCTAAAATAAAGTTTATATAGGGTGATTCCACAGCCTGTAAATGACGTGAGGTGCCAATTAAGACACCCAGTACATGTCATGAGGTGCTTATACACTAGGTACATCTCGTGAGGAGCCAAGACAACATGTACATCTCGTGAGGAGCCAAGACACCCTGTACATGACATGAGGTGCCAAGACACCATGTACATCTCATGAGGTGCCAAGACACGCTGTGCATCTCATGAAGTGTCAAGACACGCTGTACATCTCATGAGGTGTCAAGACACCCTGTACATTTCATGAGGTGCTGATACACCCTGTACATCTCGTGAGGAGCCAAGGCACCCTGTACATTACATGGGGTGCCAAGACACTCTGTACATCTCATGAGGTGTCAAGACACCATGTACATCTCATGAGGTGCCAAGACACCCTGTACATCTCATGAGGTGCCAAGACACCCTGTACATCTCATGAGGTGCGAAGACACCCTGAACATCTCATGAGGTGCCAAGACAACCTGTATATCTCATGAGGTGCCAAGACACCCTGCACATACAAGGTGTTCTGAATGCATTTACGTTATACAGGGTGTTCATAATGTATTCACTTTATACAGGGTGTTCAGAATGTTTTCACGTTATACAGGGTGTTCAGAATGTATTTACATTATACAGGGTGTTCAGAATGTATACACATTATTCAGGGTGTTCAGATAGTCAACTTTAATCAGTTTGCTTGTCTGATTATAGGGAAAGAAATGATATTACATGTAGCTATGATATGTTAGCACTTTAACCGAATTAAAGTGTTTCAAATCTTGTCAAAATTTTCGAGAAAACAATGCACCCACTTGGTGGCAGCACCAAATGAGCCACAAGTGAGCTCCACCCTATGATTTATAAGAAGATATAAAACAGGGCCGACACACCCACACCCTCAAACTAATATAAGGCCACAAATAAAGTGAAGGATGACACAGAGCGCCATCTAACCGCAAAACTGCTCATGATCGAGGAAGCGTAGGAGGAAGAAGCGCCATAATTGTGCCTAGATAAACATAATCATGATGCACTTTCAATGAAAATGTCGTTATTTACTCATCTAGAACTTATTAAGTTGTCATTAAAAACATGCCATTTGAAGAAATCACCATTACTATTACAATCATAATTATCACGCTTCGGTGCCGCTCATTTTGGTTAGCAACATGGCGCGAAATTCGCAGGGCCAAAGTGATTCTTGCGTTGCGTGCACCAACAAATAAATAATAGCTATAAAAAAATCCTCTTTACACTAATTGATGATGAGGGTCATGAGGTGAAGGGTTAACAATTGCCCTCAACCTCACGAGCTTTAAACACGAAACAATAACAAGAGAAATCTGTCCTGCTTCACGTTTTCCTTTAATTTTAAGAAAAACTAAAGGCACCAACAAATCAGAATATTTAACGAGGTAAGCAAAGGGTCAAAAACCAGATTTGTAGTAACTATACCGTGGGGTCATCCTGTGACACTGTAAAACAACAAGGAATGAAACCTCAATGCCCACTGTAAATTCAAATTAACTAATCGAGCATTAAAGATAATGGTGTGATTTCTACCTAATCTGTATAAACCACATTCTTCGATTAGAAATACGTTTGGTTTTAAATTCAAGATTGTGCTGAAGAGTTGTAAGATCCATGTCACAACCCTACACTCCAACCTCAACATCAATATAACAGTTGCAACGATTGCTTCATAGATGGCGCTGTCGGTACAGGGTGCCACAAAAACGTGTTAGATTAAGATAATTGCATGCGGAGTATCTGAAATCAGAGATAAGAGTACAACAAGTCAACAACAACAAAAAACGCGAAATTTCAGCTTCTGTGGCCAATCTCCTCCATTACTCATGGTAGTAAAAATGCAGAAGAATTGCACTCGAGTCCTAATTCAACTAAATCATTCTCTTGCCATCCCATCAAGCCGAAAAAGGTGATTGCCCCTAACCAGCTAGTGAATGACACACCTGTTCAGAGGTAAGAGGGGACGTTTCGGTACGCCTTCGAAACCTAGGTAGGCGCACACGTGCGCCCTCTACTGGCCGAAAACAACACGCAGAAAAAAAAAAAAAAAACTGAAGTAAAAAATGAAATTATGATTTCATAGAGGCAGTAATGTTGTCTCGTCTGTTGTTTCACCCCAAGGGGGCGGAATATTATAGATGGCGCTTTTTTACTCACTATCAAAAAATAGCAAAGGTGGTTGGGGATGCAAATGCTACTTTCGCTTTTACTAGTCATGCCTTGCTGGCTTTTCCTCGTTCTTACTTCAACATTTGGAGCCTTATCTAAGTGTTTTGATTTAAATCTGATGAAAAACGAGAATTTCTGAATTTTCTACACAACAGTTGTCAGCGGAAATGAATTATTCTCCCTGTGGAGATAGTAAAAGTAATCTTTCCAAGTTACTACAATTACATTCATTTGTTTTTCGATAATTTATCAACATTCAAGTATATTTATAATTTTTTGGGGTTTTTCAAGTGTTGGCGGTATTTTTGTATCCATTTTTACATCGGAAATCCAAGAACATGGCCCCTTTCCTCATTTCCAAATTTACCCCCCAGGTAGCATTGCCATCCCCTAATTTCTCCTAATAACATTGTTGCACATTGCATCAACTCAACTTTCTCCAAAACTATAACAATAACCAGCCTTGGGATAAAATTTAGTCTGGGGTGGACTAACCCCCAACCCTGAACTTGACCTCTAGCATTCCTAATTTTTGCTAAAAGGTCCAGAAGCACATTTAGAAGCAGCCATTTTGTTCACCCTCTTGAATCCATGTTCATTCTCTCAGTCATCTTCCATACCCCTAATTTCCTCATGGTCATGCGCCACCCAGGTACGGGCCTGGGCCTAAGTGACCAATTTTATGATGGGTACTACCTTGGCCCACCCAAATTCGCCGGAAACGCAATTAGTAAAGCATTCCGCCATTGTGAACCTGCGAAAGTTGGCCGAAGGAAAACTGATTAATGACAAAAACTAGGCGGCTAGGGGTAACCCGGGGCTTAAAAGAAACAGGAGAAGCGAAGAAATTAATGAGCAAGGGTTAGAAAAGTCCCACAACGAGGTGCTGGAATAACTCCTTCCAGAAAGTCTTCAGGGGGTTATAAACAGAAATTGCCCCCAATTTTTAAAGGCAAGAGCGAGGGAAGTATAAATCCCTGCCTCTTTCTTGACTTTCTTTACCATTAAGGTTTGGCATCGCCATCAGTGGGTAACATTAACGAATTTCCTCGTTGTCTTCATTGTTGAATTTTTTGAACCTAGTTCTATGGCCTTAAAACTGTAAATGCTTCCCAGCAAGTCAAAATCCAGTTACAGCACCAGATGTAAGATTCATGTTCAAAAAGAACCAGACTATGGATTGAAAATTCATGCCAGAAATCTTCAAGATTCGAGATTATGCAAAGCATTACAGTATAAAATCTGGCGAGACAAGCTGAAACGGACGATCAGGAGGATGTTCCAAAGAAGTAGGGATAACTGAAATATCAAGAACAACCAGGGTTTCACCCCTTGATGGATCATGAATATCCATGTATGATTCTTCTTAACGCCATATTCACTAAAACTTTGCTCTTTTTTGGTAGCACACAGGGTTTTATCCCGTTCGTAAATTGGCTTAACGTTCGTAAATCGAAACAACATGTGGTGTTCGTAAATCGAGGTTCCACTGTATGTCCAGACGTGTCCAATTTCTGGTCTAGCCATATTTGTAATTAGCCATATAGTCCATACATAGCACACATTTGGTTTTTTCCACCGGGGAGGTAAGATGTTTGCGAAGTGGATACAACACGAAGCACCAAAATACTTTTGAAAAAGTAAGAAAATAAGAAATTTCAACACTACTGTGTTCACGGTGAAATCAAGGGGGTGACCAAGGAAACAAAATAGCCTCAATTCATATCATCATCCACTTGAGATGGGTAAAACAACAAGGTAACTTACAAATTACAAAAGGTACAAAGATGCAAAATTTTGAAAATCTTGGCAAACAGATGCAAGACAAGGAACAAAAAGGCAACACAATACGAAAATTGCATTAGAGTGACGGTAGTGGCAAGGAAGTAATTCTGTAAGGCCATAATGGGCCCTGTATGACACCTCCACGGCATTCACGACCAAATAACATTTTCCTAGCCGCGTAGGAGGGAAGCCACAACAATAACAAATAAGAGCAACAATATCAACAACGAGGAAAAAAACACCAATTATGCAATGGCGATGGCACCTTCCGATAGAGTAGTGTTGCTGATGGCTTCCGAGTTGAAAGACACCAACCAAGACTTTGCTCAGGACCCCCTAAAACAAACCCAAAAAATCCACCTGAACTCCATTTGCTTACTCGAGCAGCGCTGATTGTCCTCGTTGGAGGCACCTCTCCCCTGGTGCTGTTTTTTGTCGTTATTGTACGGAATGAAAGGTATGTTAATTCCCTTCCTATGCCAAGTTAATTCGTGGTAGGACGACGAGAGGCACGTTCATAGGAAGTGAGGGAAACTAATTGAAAACGGGGGATGAGGAAGTGCTAATTGAAGAGAAGTGTTCTGACAAATCCTCTTTTCTACAGATGAGAAACAATGGCTGTTAACGAGGACTGAATAACTCTTTTCAGCAGTGTGAACTGGATGCTCTGTATTTACTACAACATGGACAACAGAGTTCGATTTCTAAGGGACTTGCAGTGCCACCTGTGGTTCTATAAATCATCAGATAGCACGGTGGCACTGTCTGTCCACAAGTGTGAAGATAGTAATTTGATGTTTTTAATGAGTAATCTCAAGAGTAAACTAGAGAGCAAATATTTGAAATTATGTTATGTTGTGAAGTTTATACTTTAAAAATAACTGCTTCCGTCTGTCTTCAGATCGTATACCATCAAACAAACATCAGAATTCCATACAAGTCGCATTAAACTACATTATTAGCAAAACCATTTGTTTATAGATACATGAAACCTCTCTAAAAGCATAAAATGTGTTGTCCCGACTTGGGACACGTGTATAAATGTTGACACGTCTAAATGCATAACCTGTCTAATGTGATATTGCACAGCTTATAAACTTTAGAAATAACTGCTTCTGTCTGTCTTCAGATTGTATACCATCAAATAAACACCAAAGTTCCACACCAGTCGCATTAAACCACATTATTAGCAAAACCATTTGTCTATATATACATGTAGCCGCTCTAAAAGCATAAAATGGGTTGTCCCGACTTGGGACACGTGTATAAATGTGGACCCGTCTAAATGCATAACCTGTCTAAACGTATATTTTCACCGGTCCCAAGCGTATGCTTTTAAACAGCTTTTACTGTATCGCGTTAGAATATGCATGCATAATTTACGATAACTTGCAAAAATTCAGATTAAATGAATACAATACATTAAATTATAACAACCCTATTTCATCAATCATAAAATATTTGTTAAATATTCTGAGAAATTGAAATTTTTTTTAGAATCAAAGCTTTTTTCTGTTAGCAATATTGAAATTAAAATACACCTCTTAGAATCGAGTGCGTCTTATAATGCATGAAATATTGTCTTAATTATGCACGAATACATGGTGTCAAAAGGCATATAAAAATGATTTAAACTAATTATTCAAATTGTTTATTCAATTGCTTCAGTAGCAGTCAGTCGCGAAATCAGTTAAAGTTAAAACGTCGTTGTTCCATAATTCATTCAAAACTGTTTCATTTTACACAATAGAATTATAAATAATGCATTGTAGAAAATAAATTATCATGTAAGATAACAGTGTGAGATATACAGCATATTATTTCTGATGTGGGAGTAGAACTTCTGAACCGCCCCGTAATATGCCAGCCACCTAGCAGTTACTGCTCGTCCCAAATTCTCCCCAAAATGAATCCAAACCTTATTTGCAAAAGTTAAATTCAATGGGTTCACCTTGGTTACTACCGTCCATTACAATTCACTTTTAAAATCAGATAAACCAGTCTAATCGGAAAAAAATAGGAAATTTGGTCCAAGGCTAGTTGAGTATTTTTCTATTAGCTCCACAATGGATCTACATGCCAGTTTTATTATTTAAAAAACAAAATTAACTCGGTTCCTCCCTCGACACAATATGCAATATTAAATTCTAAGATGGCCATTGACTTAACATGCAAATCTTAAGTGCCACTTAAGGCGAATAAAAACTATTCATATTTTCCATTTCCATGCACAAAACAATATCTTATTGAAGTCTTCCATCAAACCAACAATGCCTTTTTTCGCAGTCCAGTACTCCTATTGTTAGTGCTAACAACCTTGTCCTAGATTTTTGGTGTACAATTTTTTGATAAATCTGTGGCTTACACACAGACTTACGTTAGGCCTACTTAAATTTTGAATGAGGTTTGAACTAAGCCAGAAATGCATGGGTAGCGAATGCTGTGCAAAATCAAGCTCAAAGGCCTTTTAAGTGACTGTCTGTTTAGCCATTGAGAAGTTTTTTAAACTAAAAAGTTATCTTGAAAGCGTAAAATTATAGAGATGATTCGAAAATTTTGCAATTTTTGATTTGTTGTGTTTATACTCCAACTTTAGAATGGTACAACTGTTTGAATTAAGTTATAATGATAATCTTTATGATCAGCAGCACTTAATTAACGTCATTATGATGTCATAGACCCAATTTCATTCATATATTTCTAATATTTCGTTCAAAAAATTGCATTCATTTTCAGGGTAAAGGAAATCTCAAATTAATGAAATTTCGACAAAAAAATGGTTTCCCCAAGGTTATTTTAATAATTTTTAAGCAGTCTATCCGGTTTTAGAAAACTGTATGTTTATTATTATTTTTCAAGGAAATATCATTAAAATTTGATAGCCTTGCTTTACCCCCATCACATATGAGAAAAACCGCAATGGTTAATTAAACCGGCAGCACCCCTGGCGGTGGGAATGAAATAACACAGCAATGTCTTGCCTGTTACAGACAGTTTATTTGGGTAAAACTATTTTAGTTTTTTTTCTTGTTAACTATCATTTTTTTGCAAAAACTTATGTTTATTGGAAAAACACCTCCTTACACGTTGAACCAAAAATCGCAATACTAAACTACTTTCGACGTCTAAATTTCGGTTTTAAAATTGGAATTTTATCTGTTTCCTGCAAACGGATATGAATTTTTTATCAACCGCATTTTCTCATGAATATATTATAAGAAAATAGCAAGTTTAGATTTCTGGTCCTGATACGTAGGTGGCATAAAACTTATCTAAGCATCTTTCACAACAATTTCCCTACATGTAAACTACTGTATGTTGGCTGTTTTTCATCTATTTAAAACAAAAATTCTTGCAAAAACGGAAATGTAAATTTTACAGAATCCACCCACACACAATACATCATAACCAATTAAGAATGTTTTCCATTTGTGTTTTCTAGATTTAAGAATTGATTTGTATTAAAAATCGATTTTGCCAATAACTATTTCTCACACTTTACAAATTTTGCTAATATCGAACTGTTTAATTTCTACCAGTATTTCCCCTAATTAATAAAACTTTAAATTAATACATTAAATAAATATAAGGTCATCCTAAATGTTTTCCAGACCTAATGGCACAAATTCAATGGTATTGTGACATTAACATTGCAATTTTATTTGCCTAAAATTTAAATGATAAAAGAATCTTAATGAAACATAGACCGTATATCCTTTTAATAATAAAAGTAACAAAAAAGCATATTTAACATATTTTCTAGGCCACAGGGTCAACTGATATTTCGCGGATTTGCTTTGTTAACCTGACCAGCGTGTTCATAATGAATAATCTAAATATGAATAGCGCTGAAGTAACACAGGTTAAACGTCTAAAAACCTAGTGCCATGGTTTATTTTTTTCATGGTGCAATCGATACTAAATTAGCCCGTTAAATTTGTTTCTTGTTAAGGTGGTGGTCTGTTGCACCATACTCCTTTCAATCACTGCCTATAATCATATTCTGTAGTCATGCAGATTATATACACGCAGGAAACGACAGCATAAAACCTTGGACCTACATTTTAAAATAATAAATAGCAAAATGCTAAGTTTTGTATGGACTAAATTACCTGATTAGGTGAATAAAATTGGTAAAATAGACAGGTGATGTTGATGAGGCACATGTATTGCATCGATAATTTTTTACCCTCAAGAAGTGAATGAAAATTACGAAGTAGCAAATATCTAATCATGGGAATAAGTTATGACCTTATACAAAATGGGATGAGCAACTCTGGTTTTGGAAGCCTTGGTCACAGCATGTGAAATCCAGGGTTAGGAAGCTCTAAGTTTTAGAAAGTATTCTCTCATTTTATATTTGGTTTATAAAAATGGTCAGGCGTTTCCAAACCAACTTAGAATTGAATTTGCAAACGAACGTTAACAATTAATCAATTAAGGGCTCGGATAACAAAGCAACTAATGAATGAGAACTTTCATTTGCCAAATTGACAAAAGGCCCGCCCAGGGATTGAAAGCCACTTAATACTATCTATAAGGAGCTTCGACCTCGAACCTTTTGACGTTAATTATATATTTTTTTAATCAACAAATAAAAAAATAAACAAAAAATCACGCTGTTTTTTTCAAGCTCAATTTGTTATTTATTGCGAGAACGTCACACACTTCATGTTGGAAAAAATAAGGAGGAAGAAGAAGAAACTCAGAGAAATGTAATACAAAAAATTGCATGCAGAGTATTTCCGCATGGCAAGATCCATGCAGGGCTTTTTTTTCAATTGCATTTTTTTACTGGCTTTCACGCTATCTTGGTAAAAATAGAAAGCAAAATAGTTAATGGCATGACGAGTCTTTGCCACTTGAATTAACTGAAAAAAGTGCGAAGAATTTCAGGCCAAAGAGTAAACAATTCCTCCTTGTGTTTGTTGGTATAAACGCACCCAGATTAGACACACGAAATACGCAAAAATGCGTGGCATTCCGAATGGATTGACTTGATAAGACCAGATTCCTTGATTTCTTCAACCGTGTTTGTGTACGTGGGACTGTCGTGTTTGGTGTCTTTTTAAAGCTCGTGATTTGCTGATTTCAGAAAACTAACTATTTGCACACTCGTGCTATTGCCAGGGTAGAAAATAAGGAATTTCAAGGGCCAAAACAGTGGCGCCATCTTCTAGCTGCGCCTGGCCACTGGAAATGGAACGTGCTTTAAACTATAGCGCTAAAGCTTACCCAAACTACATGTTCATTCAGTAATGTCGATGTTAATGTGGCCATGATAGTCAAAACTTGAAAATTCACAATTCCATCAACGTTTTTAAGTGAAGGAACTACACTAATTGCTCATTTTAGATTCTGAAGAGCACCTTGTGGTTTGGGTTGTAAAAACAACTTTTATTCGTTATTTTATTTCTTAAATTTGCAACTTTCTTTCGCAAGCATTTGCATTCGAAACGTAATAGTTGAATTTTAATGAAAATTACCGGAATGAACGTCCGTGAATGTTTTCCTTACGATTGTGGCATGCTTGACCGTTGGGGGTCCTGCCGTCGTGCCGAAAAAAAAACGAAAGTTAACCCTGCATGGGTCAAGGAATGTCGTGACTATGAAAACCAATCACATTTTTGTGGTCAAAATATTACCATTTTAAGTGTGTAAACTATTGCTAATGCCGCGATCGTGGAGGCACCATGGGCTGCTTAAGAGGATAGAAAATTAGGCGAAAACGAAACACGTGGGACTTGCTCCACTTCCGGAATGTGAAACCAACTGTTTGGAAAACAACTTCAACAATTCAATTGGAGCTATATGTATAGCATTGGTAATAAGCTTGGCCACAATCCAGTAGCATGAAAACAAGTTATAATAGTTATAATATTGGACAACATAAGAATAGTTACATAAGTTAAAATACAGGTGTTTTCATTGAAGAAACTAAGTTTTGTATGGCCTCATGTTCGATTCTACATATGCCATACCAGTTCATTTGATGACAGCAAGTTCCCATAAAGAATTTTTCAAATACAGTACCTAATAACGACTTTTTGACCAAGTCAAAAATATGTTCATTTATCAAAAGAAAGCATTTTAACTTATCAAGTTAATTAAAACTTGCACGGGCATCGACTACAATAAAGATAAACGTGGATGTTTTGATAAAAACTCAGGATTCCTTGTTTTGATAAAAAGTAATTTTCTTGCAACTGAGAGAAAGTTTGACAAATTCAAAAACTTTCACACTTCCTACAGATAAGAGGTCAACAACGGAATTATTTCGACCGTACGGTGACCTGTCTTTGATACTAAAAAGGCGATCACGATTTAATTGCACATTAATTGAGCATGTCAGACACCGGTTTTACCAGCGACCAATCTTTAAATTGATCGGTTTGGTCATCAAACCTGATCGGTTTGGTCATCAAATCTGAGAACGGGTCTAACAAGGTGCGAGAATAACTTTCGAAAGTGATCAGTCATAAAAAAAAAAATAATGAAAGTTTAGCGGGGCCTCAGAAAAGCAAAAAAACGAAGGGAAAGATAACACAATAATCAGAAATAACCGAGCTCATACGGTGTAATTAGCATATAGAGGAAGTGAAATTCCCGGTTACCCACCCAGTTATTAAATCCGGCCGTGCATGGCTATTTGGTTCAGGCTGGCCAGTGTCCAGAGGGTGATAGTGGAGGAAATAACGTGGCGAACAACAGTTTTCAAACGACTTTTTCCATCACAATAAAAGCAAAGATTTCCTTCTTAGGGGAGGACTGACGTGATGAGAACAAAAAACTTATTTTTATAACGCATTTCATCTGAGGAAAAAAAAAAAAAAAAAAAAAAAAATTCCGTTCATATTTGAATGAGTGTTTTGGGGAAATGTTTCAATAAGGAAGTTGACACGCTTGAATACCACTACAGGAGACTACGATTCTGATGGTGGTCAGTCAGCTTGCATTATATTTCCTTCAAAATTAGCATTCTATTGCATACTTAAACCTGGAAACTTGGCAATTCAAGTCCAGTTTATTTGTAGAAACAGGTATTTTCGAGCACATAAACTTAGCAAGGGACATTTCATTCTTAAAGAAGCTTGTCATCTAAGCTGGCTCCAAGCAGGAAACATGTTAGACTTAGCAATGATGGGGAGGGGAAAAGAATTGTTTTTCCATCTCAAGCAGTTTCAGATATGGAAAAGAATCTAAATGAATTTCATACTAAAAACATGGATCTTGAATATACAAATCAAGCATCGTTTATCGTGGTCTCATTAGCAATAAAGTATAGTATTGCTTATTGCACCGCCTTAGTGACCATTAAAAAAAACGTCCTCAAGAGAAGGGGGTGGGGGTCTGCTGACTTGTGGACTATGTATAAGGGAGGGGGAAAGTCATTGTGGACGTCCACTAATGATGGTATTTTTCAGTTTTTGGATTTTCTAGTAAATTGAGTTTTAAAGGTCAGTGAAAAGGAAAGTGGAAAGTGACACCAAAAGAAATGTGTCCTCAGTCCCAAATGTACTTGATTTTTAAAAACCTCAGGAAAGTCAGGATATATAGTACCTAACTTTGTGCTAAGTATGCTGGAATTTCCCTTCGAGGGCAGGAAATTTCCGTTAATCAGAAAAATTTGGAATAATGTCGTGGAATTGGTAGCTACTTTTCAAAAAAATTAAGGGCGTCCTTGAAGGGTGGTCAGGGCTAAAATGGACAGTATGTGGACAGTGGGTTGGGGAAGGGAAGGGGAATTCAATGTTTGAAGGAATTTTGGGGACGTCCTTTTTATTTATCCCTTACCCCCTAATTACCTCAAACAGTTTCGAAAAAAAACAAAAAAACGTTATTGTGTAGTTATGTATACTATACAATAGACACCTGACTTGTATCCACATTCTTATTTTTTATGAATATACGTTGGGTTTGTTTTCAGCCATTAAATGTTTACTGTTCGCTGACCAAAGACAGAAGCAGTGATTAATTAACTTTCGTTACATGAAAAATTTAAAAATTCACCAATTTATATATACGTACAAAAAATAACCTGATTTAAAATTACTTGAGATTTCACGCTTTCCTAAACAAAAACAGCTCGCAACATATGCACTCTGCGCCAATAAGTGCTGTAGTTATGCTAAATAATTTGACATTATGTTTTTAGAAGCAAAAACTCGATTGTATTTCTGCTCAATTAGAGCTTGAAATTACCACGAGTTATATATGTAGATTGTCAATTACAATGGTAAACAATGTAATTTCTATCTAAAAGAAATTGTAATTAATGTGTATTGTGGTTTGAACTAATATTTGTTTTATCTTTTTATTTTTAAGATAGTGTAAAGGGAAGTTGTTTAATAATTTACATGTAGGGTAAAAACGCGTCTTGTTATTAATTATTATAAAAAAGGATGTGCTCAAGGCGGTTAGAAAGACAATGACTGCAATGCTCTAAATTTCAACAAAATATTCCTGATATAAATACTATATCTATGATTACAAGTTTTCCAAAAATGATTCTTTTGGCGTTACACATATGTATAATATAAATCCACAAATTTTACATTTTTTAAATGTGAAAAGTTCAGGATTTACGTAAATCCAAATAAAAAATATTTTTTAAGACTTTCAAGCACTAGGTGCTTACATAATTTCAAAGGTCATTTTGCATTATTTACTGAAGTACATGCTGATGTATAAAGATGCCCTTCTCTACAGACCTCAAAACCCAGTTTTTACATTTCTGAATAGATAACTATGTTTTTTTTTGTTTTTGAAAATCCGTGAATAAAGTGACTCAACCAGCTTAATTTATGTCATCAAGTTTTCTTTTTATAAGGCTAAAAAAGTACCAAAGGCAGACACCATATAGTATAGTTTATTTGGAAAAGTGTAAAGAAAACCAATCTTACACGCCATGGCATTTCAGAGAAAAACAATTAGCAGACAGAAAAATCGCTCCTAGATTATTCTAAAGCATAAAAACACAAAAAAAGTCACCATTTTCACAACTTTTAATAAGACTCAAGGTTTCACCACAACCCCTTCCACAAGTCTACCTTTCTCATTTTTGGCAAAAAAATCACGAGGCATCCAAAGTATCATACCGAGCCACCCACGAAGCTGATGCACCATTGTATTACCCCCACATCCATGTAGCCCACCCACACCTAACCTTTTTGCCAACAAGAGCCAGTTCAAATGCTACATTTTGCTAGAAAAAAAAAAAAAAAAAAAAAAAATTCAAAAGAAAAATTAAAACTCCAGCATGTTGTATGCACTCTTATATCCCTCCTCCTTGGTACCATTTTAATAACGTCCTAGGGGCACGCAAAACAAGAAATTCAGCCACATTTTCCTTAATGTATGATTACATCAAACTTATGGCTTACTGGAGCATGTTTTAATCACCAAATATTCTAATCGTGGTTTTGTACAACCTATAAGCAGCCAACCTGGAAAAAATATTTCACGTAAAGAAAAAAATGTATTCGGCCGTTAATCCGAGACATTAAAGAGCAGAGAAACGTGAAGGGGTTGGCCAAATTTGTCGCCAAGGGGCACACAGTTGGACATGGATGAAACACAAGACTAATTGTCCAAGGATCCGAAGTTAAGCTGAATGGAAATCAGACTAGTTATTATTTTACTATATCTTCTCTTCCAGATGGCTTCAATGAAAATGACATAAAAGAATTTAAAAATGAATATTGAGGTACTTTTTCTATCAAAGTCGTGCGCACTGCAGTACCCTCTCTAAATTGGGACACCTTGAGGTACAGGCGCGAAAAGTTATCTATGGGGTTATTCAAACGTTTTAATTTTTCTTGTAATTCACACCTTGTTTCCCATATTTTAACACCTAACGACCACTATAGGAGTAGACATAATCACTCAAATCCTTTGACCGAGATTCGTGCCAAGAAGGATGCTTACTAATGGTCCTTCTTTTTGCATGCGATTAGACGATGGAATAGCCTTCCTGTCAAAAGTCCAGATTTAGTAAAAATTTAATCTAACAATATATCCAAGTCGCTACTGACGTAGGAGCATTCTCCTGAAATGATTGGGTACGACTCCCCTACCATATGCCATTTATTTGCTGACTGCAGGTACCGAGTTGAGCACTCAAATAAGGAAAATCCAAGATTATGGTATAGCTTTTGGAAGGACCTCCTTGGCTCATGGCTCCTGAGACTCCTGTCTTAATTTAAAATCCGCAAATTTTTTATATCCCATTAAAAACTATTAACTTGTTTGGAAATGAAAGAACATGGTGAAATTCGGTAATATTATGAAACATTGGATCATTCTAAATTATAAACAAAAACTTTCTGTTTTGTCCAAACAAGTAACAATTTCCAATAGAATATGGCCACTGGACGAAGAACAATAATTCCTAATTGGCAATTATTCAATATTTTCCCCACCATTTCACAATTTCATCAAACTCGACATTGGTTTTATTGATTGCGTTGTTCATATGTAGGAATCTGATTGGAGGGGACGGGATTTTGATTCAGGACAGCGTTTTAGGACGCATTGTCACACTTTACAAATGTCATTTCAGACAATAATAATTAATGAAGTCGACCCACTGCAATTGCGCAAGTTATATGTTAAATTTATTTTTTGCTGATGTATGAGATCTCATTTCGTGTGTGTGTGCCACATTTCTAGCTTCTGTTTGAAAAAGCATATAGCCGTTAAACCAACGATGCCGAATGCATTTAAACCATACTAAATATGGTCCTCAAGTTATAAACACAGCCGATTTAATTGCCTACTTTGCTAATTAAAAACTTACCCGTGCTTGTTTAATTAAACAAGCACAAGTTACCTTTTCTGCTGCAATCTTAAGTTAACAATTATCAAGTTCTGAAGAATGTCACACTTGTCACTGAACGGTTACCGTTCAACGATTTCTGTCTTTATGGACACAACTTAAACTTTGCCTAAGGTCTCTAAGCATGTAGTAACACGAGTTAGTGTGTTTTCTGCGTTTTATTTATAAAGAGTGTACATAATTAGCAACATAATGAAATGTTTGTATCCATTTTAGGACATTACCGTTGAGAGCTATTGTTCATCGATTGGGGATTATATGGACATCATGTGTCAAATTTTACATGCGATAACTCAGCAGTAACGTTTCTTGCAGTTTCTCCACAAACGTTAAAAAAGAACTTTCCCACAAACTGTTCTATACAGTCTCTCTAAAAACGTTTCTATACATTTTCTCCATAAGCTTTCTCCACAAACGTTTCTATAAAGTTTCTCTAAAAACGTTTCTGTACAATTTATCCACAAACGATTCTATACAGTTGCTCCAAACATTGTTCTTTACAGTTCCTCCAGCAAAGTTTCTATACAGTTTTTTGATAAACTTTCTATACAGTTTCTAAACAATCTTTTATATACAGTTTATTCAACAACGTTTCTATGCAGTTTCTCGACAAACGTTTCTATACTGCATGTTTCTCCAACAACATTTCTAAACAGTTTTTTCAACAAACGTTTCTATGCAGTTTTTTCAACAAACGTTTCTATGCAGTTTCTCCACAAACTTTTCTATACTGTTATTCGATAAACTTTTCTATACAGTTTCTCCAACAAAGTTTCTAAACAGTTTCTCCAACAAAGTTTCGATGCAGTTTATGACCCTAGTTGGCGATGATTTTTTTAAAAGGAGAACATCATCCCAGGTGTCTGGAACAAGATGAGGTCGTCGTGCAACAACGAATGTTAATTTTGGCAATGTTTCTTTTTTTATTTCTCCCGAGGTCAAGTTACAATATAGCAATATTCCATATGTCCATGTTTTAATTCCACACCGCGTTCATCATCAGTAATTAAAAAGGTTTTAACTGGTCCATTTCAGCTTTCGGGATGGCATAGAGAACACGAGGGAGGTTCTCAGCATGGGGGAAATGGGTAAAAGACGGGGTGGGGGTCATTCGTAAATTACACAGCAGCAACAGCATTATTCGTCTGAATCATCCCTTAATCGGTTGAGAACCATAAGCACCAGAGTTCAATGTGCATCTCGGAGAACAAAAGCCGACTTATGGCACACGGGAGGATCTACTTGCATTTTCGTCCAAATATTTTGCACGAATTCAGACTGAAATAATAAAGAAAGGCTCATAAGCAATCCACGCATATAGCGAATAAAAAATTATTCCCATGACTTATTTCTGAAGTTAAGCAGGTCGTCTTTATTTTATACATAAAAAAATATCGGGAGAAGATACTGCACCAGAAATCTCCACTTTGTGCTCTTTCGTGGCTGAAGGATATAACTCATTTTCGACGAAAAAAAATTGGTAATACAATATGGAAAATCTGATAATTGAGCACAGCAAGTATACTCTACTGATCCAAAAATATTTTGTTAAAGTGGTTCAACGATTTTTAGATAGAGAAATTCTGAAGTGTAGTTTCATCGAAAAGTTATATAATAATACAAACAAATTTTTTATTGTTATAATTGGATTTTTAAAAAAATTATAAGAATACTTTTGAAAAGTTGCTTTAGATTAGAGTATGTCCGTGTGATACAACTTGCAGCGTCTTACTATAAGCATATAGCACTATGAGTAGATTTCAAGTGTCTCTTCAGGGATATATGGGATTTGCAATGGAATAAATCCCATACCATAATCTCATATGCCACCAGGGGGTGTTGAACCGGAATAAAGCTAATTGTAGCTTGTGCACCATGCTCAGTTGTTACAAAGCAAAGTTTCGAAATAAATATGCGATATTCACGTGGCATGAAACCTCTTAAGATTCCAGCCTTTGACCAACAACTTAACCGATCATATATATATACATAGTACAACGGATTAGTTTCTGAAAATCAGCGACTCGTGCATTTCAAACTTAGTTGAAGCAAGACATTCTCAGAGGTTTAAGCGTGGTTGAAAATGAGACCAACGGCGGTTCAGAAAGCAGAAAATCGCGCGAAAATCACACGGTGGCCCTCCAAATTTCTCATATTTGAAATACAGGAAAAAGTCGCGAAAAAACACTGCGAATAACCACCCTGATCGACCTTAGTTAACCTGGGTTTCAGCAAGTGATGGGTGCGCATGCATGCCTCATCACTCAAGCAAGACACTACCTTAGCCCGCCTGCATGTTTTATCCGTTCAATGGCTTCAGAAACTGATTTTTTGAAGAAAAAACGCACATTCAAAGCCGCATCCTGACTATTTCACAATCTTGCCGGGTGCTAATCAAATTGCATGAGGAAATCTTCTGCTTATTAATGGGCTATTTCAGAAGGAATATATAGCAGCTAGACAAGAAATAGCACAACAGGCAAAAACCAATGGAAAACCATTGAAAATCTTACCAAAATGAAAGGGCTACAACCTTTGATGTACTTATACCATAGGAATGGATTGTAAAAATAGTAGTTTGATTCAATCGGCCATTATATCCCTTTTTTTTACAGTGTCATTTTTCTTCACCTCACTGTGCTAATTAAACCGAATCGGAAATTACAGAGTAGAAATACCTGCGTAATGATTTGCATCATAAGTGGAATCTTTTAAGAGTCAGTCACATTTTGGACGAAATGTGATGTTTTTTTTATTCCCACACTGATCACAGAACCATGTATCCTTGTTCGTCCAGGCATTCGTACTCGTGACTGGATTGTAATAGCGGCAGGAGTCCACATAAACTCTGAAATTCGTGGCTCAGAATTTATGGACAACCTGCAGCAATGATGACATGTTGCATGGATTTTATCGACGCCCAATAGGCCGGATGAGCAAATCATTGGATTTTAAAGACATTCTGCAACTCGGGATGACCAGTTCATCGTACTTTGCAAACACTGCACAGCTTCTTCTACAAGCCAACATCCCCAAATTTATAAAGGCCCTGTAGCAAGCTTGAAATAAGCTAAGGAAAGTTTGCGAACATGACCTTGTTGACTTAGCGAAATTTTCCAAACTTCTTGTAAAATCAATGAGTTTTCTCCAGGTATTGGGATTCAGCTAATTTCAGCCACTACAGATGGGGCCAGGTGATGACCCATATACCATTGGCAGTAGCCCACCTGTCATTTAATTATGGCCAATTAATTGAGAAATATATTCGAGATTAGAGATGGTTGTCGTTGACAGGATGTGCACGACTTCAAGTATGACAATTAATTCTGGTTCGCCTGTGGAACCATCAGTTGACATTCATTAGAATTCCAGCCAACATTGTTGTTGCATACTAGGTTTAATGGTAAATAGGTAAATTGGTAAATTGTCAGAAGCGTTTCGTGATGTCATAAGGAGTGATTAGAAAGGGGGTCATTAGTTCAACAATTTTGAAAAGTAAGGTGCACGAAACAATGGACCTCATTTGTTATAAAGTGTAGGCCTACTTGGAAGCAGCTTGTTATTTTAAAGGTGACTGATTTAACCCTTTTCTGAGTCAGTTTCTTCTCATATGAAAATAACAATGCATTTCTTTGTTTTCAGTTATTTAGTAAGCTCGGACAGGACGTCACACAAAACGCAAAAACAAATACCTTGATACGTTTCCATTCTTCAGCTTTATATACAGTGATGATTTAATGCTCTACTTGAATATTAAATGTCCAAGTCTTATTGGATCACTTAATAACATGTCCATTTAGTATGCGGTTTAGTTTAATCCCCAATTAAAAATGTTGGTGAAACTAACCATTAGTATTATTTATTTCAATTGACTAAAAGTTGTAGTGGGTTTTTAAAAACAAACTAGTGCGAAATGAATGGTCAACAAGTTTACAGTATTCTCATTGACAACTACTACATCAAATTACACCGAATATTTACATGTTATTATTCATACATGTATCATTGTCATTGCTAATAAATGATGAGAAGTCAATTATAGGAGACACTTATTGTACAATGGCGGTATCAAAGATTTCCAGAATATTATTCAGCAGGAGATTTCATATGAGACTAGTATGCACAAAAAAAAAGCCAAACTGAGACACAACAAACTGGACTAAAACACTTAAAAGTCTGTCTTCAAGGACCATAAACATTACTGGAATTCTTAAGTCTGGACAATGGTCATAAAACAAGGTGATAAATTTCAGAAATGGCCACCACACGATGCTACCAGCGCCGTTTTTTAATGGTTAAAGCACAGGGTTAAGTGAAACTCTGGTCCCCTCGCAATAAATTGGCTCAACTTTAACCGGACATTAAAGAACGTGAGTTTAAGAGACCATTAATATCGGTTGACCAGCCCAGAAAAACAGAGGAAAAGCTACCTCAAAAATCGACCACGTTTAATGTAAACTGCAATTAAAACCTGATTAGTACAAACTTGGCATCACTCCCCAGCATCCCATTTTGTGGTTCCAAGAAAAATAATTACTTGTCTAAAAAACGATATAATTCGTTATGGTTTCATTCATTTTGCCCATTAAAAGATAGAGCAAGAATTTTCAGAATTGCACGAATGGCATATAAAAGCGAATGGATTTCATGAGAAAAGCAGCAAACAGATAGACAAAAGCTCTAAAATTCGCCCAAAAAAACGTTTGATAGCTTCGAGGCACATTTTTTTTGGTAACAATTTACAATTTTGCAACGGATTCGTCTGTCATTCGTCCTTTTTAGTACCTCTTTTAGACAAGTGATGTTGAATCATTTGGTATCTTCGTACATATTAAGATCTGCTGACTTGCACTAACGAATATCCTGTATATTAAGGTGCGTTTCTACTTGAGAGAAACTCTCGAGATGTTCTCGTTAGCAGTTCTCAATGTAACACGTGCTACTGTTCAAGAACAATCATTGATAGCAGCTCGCAAAATACGAACCACGTTCAAATTTTGAGAGCAGCTGTCGAAATGCTTATGTTTAGAGTTTTTAATGATTAAAACTAAGTTTGAGAAATTTTGTGGAATACGAGATGTTACTCATCTCACGTGGAAATATGACAGTACTAGGACAGAACAAACAAACGTTTCTGATTTTTTAAAAATCAATCAAGTCTCGTTTCGTATTAAGCTATAATTCGTTAACTACCAAAGAAATTTAGAACAATTAACATGATTCATGAAATAAAATGATTTCTCAAATCTACAAATTATGAAACTTTCCTGTAACGAAACAAGAAAGTCAAATCTCAAATGTGCGTGCATGATTATGTTATGGTTAGTAAACATGGCGTTTTCAACGTTATTTTTTTTTCCCGAAACTTTCAAGTTTTACACACCGATGAAACAAATTACCGAGCGAAAAAGTCTTTTGATTGCAATTTTCATGGTTTTACGAGCACAGACTTTTTCGGTGGTTAAAGCCTGTCAAAAAGCACTCATTCATCGCCATTTTTAATGGAAATTAATAGAAGAATGCAAAGCAAAGATTAATTTATTAGGCGGAAATCTCGCCAATATATAACGCGAGCAACAAAAACCTTATCAAGATAATTATCTACACGGGTATAACTTAATATGCATGAAATAACATCCTATAGGTATTCGAGTTTTTCTTCGAGAAACTAACATTAAAGTTAGGCACATTGAAAGTGATCCCTAGCGGCGAAAAAAAGCGTATTTATAGTTGCTGTTCATGAGTTGAGTAAAGAAAAATCTTTTGAAAATAAATCAAGCCCATTATAATGGCGAAAAAATCATAATTAAGTTTAATATGACAACTGGCAATCCCGGTTTCATACAGAAAAAAAACACCCAAAAAAACTAGATTTTTTTGCAAGGTTTTCAGCTATTTCAGCTCACGTTTCGTAAGGGTGGTGGACGAGATAAAGGATTTACCGAAAATCTTACTAGGTGTTTTTGCCATAAAATCAAGGGAAGCACGACTCTTCTTCCGTGATCATGATATAGCAGCAAAAAAATGGAAAGTTCAAACTATTTGAAATGCTAGACATGTGCGAACTTTTGATTGCAACTTTTACCTAATCACCAAAATAACGACACTGACTCGGGAAGACAGTCCATTGTTTTATAACATGTAAAGAGTACATGTATAACATGCAAGTCTTATTAAAGTAAAGAAATTCCTTATGCTCGAAACGATCAAACAATGAACGATTTGGGATATTGTTTTGCATTTACAGTGGAGTCTCACTTATACGAATATGAGGGGGAACAGAAAATTCCTCTTATAAGTGAATACAATGTGCATGTACATGTACTAGCGTGTTTCCTGGTTACTGTATTTTAATAAATAGAGAATAATTCTTCTTAAAAATGTCGTTTAATAGTTTTGTCAATGCATATGTACATATAAAGAAGAACAGAAACAAAAAACAAGATGTATTTGATATAATCACAAACAATAAGGTACATGTAACTTAAGTTACAT
>JAQGAE010000564.1:0-33762 GCA_034696685.1 Julus scandinavius | reverse complement strand
GCATGCGCGGGCCTCTACTTCCTGAGTTGGCAGACGAATTCTTGTGCGTTATGAGCGAAAGTCGTCCAGTGTGAAACGTAGCGCAGACAGGTTGGGGTGTAGCGGTTAGAAGGTGGCTGTGGGTAAGGCGGGTGTTCCACACAGAAGCGGGTATATAGCACATTCTCCCTCCGAGAGAGAGAGATCCCCTATATGCGATGTATACTCTCGTATATAATTTATACATTTTTTGTATATCTTCTTCTATTTTTCTTGTATTTTTTATCAATCTACAGGTATTCCAAAATGGCATCATTGGTCTTGGTCATGTTGCTTTTGGCCCTTTGTCTCCCAGATCTGTCGCTACCATCGGAAGTGCGGCGTCAAGTGATCCGACCAATGGGCTGCGGCTTGTGCAACGGCTACCATTTCCACGAGCCGTGTTGTCGTGCCGGTGTCATCCGCTGTTGTCGCACGCGATTCGAACTGCTCTGCCATCAACAGTGCAACGTGTTCAAGAGGTTTCACCAAGACTGTTGCGACTGGAGATTCAAATCGTGCTGCGGTAAACGACTTTTTAAAAATCGTAAATTGTGGATGCTTTATCCTGTTTTGGGTTCCAGTAGAAAGCGGGCTAAGTTTGGGCCAGTCGTGCTTTTGTCCAGTTGGTTTCATCGGGGGCTTTTTTCAGTCATTCGTAGATTCACCCTCTTCGGTCTTATTCCGATGACTTAGTGTGCATGTCGCTTATTTTGTTGTTGTCCAGATCCAGTTGCCCCCATATCTCCCCAATAATTCCTGACCCTCGCCGAAATCGCCCAATGCAGATTCTTGACCCTAAGGAGAGCGACACAGGCCTTCAGAAAATCCATATCCGATAAAATAACCACATCTGATCGCTGATACATCTCCTTCAAAGCTTCGGACCACTCCCTCAAACTCAATATCCCTTTTTCACTGAAGAAATTATTATTCATATGCACATCAACCCTAACAGCTACTAAGTAAACATGACTTCCTCCACCTCCTCACCCAGTCCTACTTCCTGTTATGCAACACTAATCCTTGGGGTTGGCATTATCTCTTGTTTTCATGCTCTAATCAGGCCATAATGACCACTAAATCAACATCTAAACCACACCTAAAACCACAAACTGGTTTTAGGCAATAAAATCACCCTCAGAATGGAACCAGTTGAAATTATTTAGTTGCAGTGATTAAAAACTCAGCAGTGCACGACGTTCTATTGAAACCAGTGCGTGCCTAGACTTAAGGCCCAAATCCATCTCTTAATCAACCTTCAGGACCAATCATATCGCTGAGATCAGTGTTGACCATAGGGCTAGTCACGCCGGGATCACTTTCATCGGGAGGAAAAACTAAAACCAGTGTTGTAAAAATGGGTGAATCAAGTGATTCCTAAATATGCCCTCTGGCCCCAACTATTATTCGCGTGAATATCAAACATTTACTTAAAAGTATCGGTTACTAAAGTCGAAAACCAGACACGAGCAATTGGAAGTTGCTGCAATTTTTATCCGATTTTCTTGTTATTTAACTCGAAAAGGACCTTGGCGAAGAAACCCTCGTCAAGGAATCGTTTAAAAGTAGGGACCTAAGGGCTTTTGGTTGATTTTTACGTGAGGGAAGGTTTAGATGTGACATACTATAGCATATTTGGCCCTACATAATTTTTCCACTAGGGATGTCTGGAAAAAACCCTGGCCCAAAGTCACCCCGTGCGATGACCGATACTTTGGCCCAGAGTCGGATAAGGGAATTTCCCTTTGCCCGTTCATCAGAGTCCTAAATATCAAATCCAGAAATAAGTTTAAAATGTTCTCATTTCAGGTTTGACATTACGCTACACTAATAATACTACTTTTGTAAGTGGAGGTCAGAGGTCAACCACCAAATACGCAAAAAAATATTAACTTCGATGTACAAAAATTTATCAAAACTTCAACAAATTGGCACAATTTGTAAAAATTATCCATAATAATAACATCTAATGTTAATAAAATCATAAATAACACCTGATGTAACAACTATTGAATTGTAGACACCCAGGACACCCTGTACGATCTATCGTGATTACAGGGTGTCCCAAAAACCTTTCTGTTACTTAGGAACAAGTTTTACCAATTATTTTTATAGAAATCATACAATTACAATTTCAAAAACATGGAGGACACCCTGTACTATCTGTTACCATTACAGGGTGTCCCAGAAATCGTTTGTTTGATAAATATTCAGTAATAACAATTATGTTTCGTTAAAAAAAGCTCCCCAAATAAATATTTGTAAAAAACAGGTCAACACTCACTTGTTTCGATGGAACCTCGTCCATATATGGTAATGTCGTCCTTCCACCAGATCCACACATGTATGTTTCAAGTGTTCACGAAAGTTCCAAACACGTTTATTTCGGCACAAATCCTTTAAATTCGTTGATAAGTTGACATCAGGGATCCAAACAACACGACGCGAACATGTACTACACACAGACGCCATGTTTTCCGCACAAAACATGTTAAACTCGCAAAAAGAACGTTCTCTCTTCACTGCCCTGTCTTGAAATGTGAACAAAACGTAGAAAATTCGAGACACGGATTGTGATTGGCTCCCGAACATCACGTGTCATCAACATCGTTGACCCCCCACCGGTTCAAGGTCACGTTATGCAAATTTACAACTCCAGCGCCATCTGTACGTTCGAGCAACGCGAAAGACACCCTGTAAAATCAATTACAGGGTGTCCGAGTTGTGTAGGCGTATTTTCACGATGTTTTCCTAGAAAAAGAATAAGTAAATGTGTTAGCGATGTTCGTTTCATTGATATAGTATGCAAAATAAACACTCGTTAAATTTAGCGCCATCTAACGTCACTTCTGAAAAACAGGAAGGACACCCTGTAAATCAATTGGCATTACAGGGTGTCCCAGCAATTGTCTCCAATCATTTTTAAAAATCGTGAGTTATTCGGAAACCCAGTAAAAAAACATCCTGCAAAAGACACCCTGTATAACTCAACTTGTCATTACAGGGTGTCACGGTATTGATGCTGGAGAACACTCCGTAAAAAACACCCTGAAAAATCAACAGTCATTACAGGGTGTCACAGCAATTGTGGAGAAAACCACCCTGCAAAAGACACTTGGTAAAATCAACCTGTCATTACAGGGTGTCACAGCATTTATTAAGGAGAACACCCTGTAAATTCAACAGCCATTACAGAGTGTCTCAGCAATTGTGGAGAGGCCCGCTCTGTAAAAGAAGCTCTCTAAAAAACATCCTGCAAAAGACACCCACCCTATAAATTCAACAGTCAATACAGGGTGCCACAGCATTTGTTGGGGAGGACACCCTGTAAAACACAACCTGTAGAATCAACAGTCATTACAGGGTGTCTCATCACTTGTGGAGGCGAACACCCTGTAAATTCAACAGTCATTACAGGGTGCCACAGTATTTGTTGGGGAGGACACCCTGTGAAAGACACCCTGTAAAATCAACAGTCATTACAGGATGCCACTGCATTTGTTGGGGAGAATAACCTGCAAAAGACACCCTGTAAAAACAAGCTGCAAAAGACACCCTGTAAATTCAACAGTCATTACAGGGTGCCACAGTATTTGTTGGGGAGGACACCCTGTGAAAGACACCCTGTAAAATCAACAGTCATTACAGGATGCCACTGCATTTGTTGGGGAGAATAACCTGCAAAAGACACCCTGTAAAAACAAGCTGCAAAAGACACCCTACAAAATGAACAGGCATTACAGGGTGCCCCAGCAATTGTTGGGGGAGAACACCCCGCAAACAACATCCTTGACGAGACACTCTGTAAAAGACTTACAGGGTGCCCCAGAAAAATTGCTGAGTGCTGCGCGAACACCTCCTATCATCCGAATGTTATCACCACATAATCGCAACCCCTCTCCTAGTTTCCCCATTCGTCCAGCAGGTGTACTTCCCTTCCTGTAGCGTGGCGCCACCACCCGGAAGAGGTCGCTAATCTCGTTTTTATTTCCATTCATTTGTTGTGTGTTTTTAGTTTCCCTTCGTCGATCGTCGCTGGAGGTCAGGGTGAAATCTGGCGCTTGTTTTTATTCGGAGTTTATTGCACCTGTATTTGAGTGTTCACTTAGTGCGCACTTGAGTGTCGGTCTCTCCTAAGTATGCGACGACTACTCGATAGGGATTTTACCAAACTTCCCCCGACTGACTGAGCGACATCGGTGAGTGTTTTATATTTCACTAGTGGAGTTATATATATATATATAAAAGGGTCTTTTGTTGTTTATCCCCCTCTTTCCTCCCTCCCTCTTTTTTTTACTAACAGGGCATCCGGTCGTCCCATTTTCAAAACAAATCGTGCGTGAATTTAAATTACAAAAAACGATTTACGGAAATTCGTCCGCTTTTAGAAACATTTAATATGTGGTGAAAATATTTCGTAAATTTCGTTAAATAATTTATTTTACGAACGTTTTCATTTATTTTATACAAATATTTGATCACTTTTTTATTTTAGAAAATTATTTTCTCCAAACCTTACTTGTATTTAAATTTTTAAAAAATTGAAAACTTTAAAAAAAAGTCTAAACCTTACTTTCATTTAAAAAATAACACTTTAAAAAAATACAAATTTGGTAAAATTTCTACTTCTTAAAGTTGTTGTTTTTGCTTAAAGTGAAGTTTAGATAAAAAGTGATTAATATTATGATAAAATAAATTTAAACGTGTTAAATATTGCTAAAAAACGTTCTCGTGATTATTAGTATTATTTTAATTACTATAGTTCTGATTAGTTTATGATAAATTATTAAATTCGCATCATTCATATCCAAATTCAGACAATTTTTTATTAAATTTTGCATTTTGATATTTTATTTTTTTCAATTTAGTCAAATGCGGGCATGTTAGTTATCAGAATTGAAGTATATATATATTTAGTTTTTTTCAGTATTATTTTTGAAAAATTATGAAAAAACGTCATCACGATTTAATTTGTTTAAAGTGCAAACGTGACGAATAATAATATGTTATTATATTTTATCGAACAATTGTTATTATAATTATTATTATTTTGTTAAAATTTTGAAAATAAGTTCAGCTTGTTGCAACGTTTAAAAAAGCAAAAATAATATGTCGTGGGAATGTGCTTTTGACACACATTTTAGCAAAATTTCAGTACAAATTTCGTACATTTTATTAAAATGTTAGTAAAGATTTAGTAACTATGATAATGTTCAATATTTAGAAAAAATTTAGTAAAGATTTAGTAAAATTTTAGTAAAAATGTAGAAATTTATCAAAATGTTAGTAAAGATTAGGTAAAAATTTAGTAACTGTGATAATGTTCAATATGTAAAAATTTCAGTAGAAATGTAAAAATTTAGCAAAATTTTAGTAAAGATTTAGTAAAAATGTATGATAAATTGGTAATATCACACTTTCATCATTCTTACAATTTTTGATAAAAGAAATGTCAAATTTTTGAAGCAAACAAAATTTTTTTTTGGCTTTTTTAGAGAAAACTTCTACTAAATGTTATCAATAAAATTATAAAAATTAATCAATAATAATAAACGTAAACATTTCACTAGAATTAGCAGGAATTTGCGATTTTTCTGAGAAAATGTTTGATAAAATGATAACCGGAGTGTTGGATATTTCAAACAATTATTATTTATTTAAACTGATAATCCGCGTTATAGGCGCTTATTTTTTTAATATAAAAATAGATAAGATTTTACGATTCTTTGAAATGTGATATCCACAATCGTGACGAGATATTTTTACTGTTTAGATGAAGTAACAATTTTTTGTTGAAAAAATGTGAAAAATGTAATCAAAAATCGTAAAACGAAACAATTTTTATAACTGAATAAAACAGAGTTGTAAAAAGTTGAATATTAAAATGGCCAAAAAACGTCAACTTTTATTTAATAACATTTTATAAAACTAGGTCAAACTTAACTTATTTTGAATAAAAAAATATAAACAACTTAAAACACGATAAAAAAACCAAGAGGAAACAACATCGGTGACATAATTGAAATAATACACATTCTATGGGAACCAAAATCATAAATTTAGAAATTTTATTTTTAATAATTTAAAATAACGCACAAATTTCACATAAAAATGTTATAAAATTTTTAATGAACCATTAGAACAAGATTATATCTTGTTTTTCGAAAAAGTAGCTCTCGGAGAGTAGCACGTCCTACTCTCCGAGAGTTCTATGGTTGGAAATGTATCGCAGACACGTACGCCATTGCTTCTCTGAGAGCAGCTCTCTGAGAGACACCTTTGAGAGTAGCACGTCATACTCTCCGAGAGCTCTCACCAATAAACACACCTTTGAGAGTAGCACGTCACACTCTCCGAGAGCTCTCACCAATGGACACACCTTTGAGAGGAACACGCCATACTCTCCGAGAGCTCTCTGGTTCGAAGTGTATCGCCAGTGGACACGTACACCATGGCCTCTCCGAGAGTTCCTCTCACCAATGGACACACATTTGAGAGTAGCCCGTTCTATACTGTCCGAGAGCTCTCACGATCGAAAATATTTGTGGATACGTATATATGGCCCTACATGAAACTTATCGAAATGATTCAATCGCGAAAGTTCACGGGGTCAAGTGTGTTTTCCAGAACACGCGTATTGTTTCCGGGACTAAGGCCGGGGTCACGGGGTCAACACACACCCCACCTGCAAGATACAACAGGTTTTTCGTTCCATTTGTTCGCCACACCTCATTGAATAATAAAAAAGAAGCAGAGGCAAATCAAGTTTGGAAATCATTTGAAATTCAACATTTTTACTCATTCAATTAAGTAATTCATGTAAAACACGTTCACAACACGCGAAAAAACTTGTACTCGTTAGAATTTTTATTATTCCTCATTTAATTTGAAAAAAATCTAGAAAACATTTTTTTTTATTAAAGACAGCTTTTGATAACGTATAATTTAAATTTAGTTTTGTTACGTATAAAGTTTAAATTAGGATAGACATCGATTATCCGATTGGAACACCAGGTGTGTAAAATAAGTAATCAGACTGATTTTTTTTAAAAATTGTTTACAATTCAATATTGTCTCCCTCAAAATAACTTCCTCGGAAAGCCATACAGCACCGGAGACGGTTCTTTCGATCCTCGTAGCAGTGCTGGAACTCTGATACCGGAATAGCCTTCAGCCGGGCGGTTACAGCCGTTTGAATGTTTTAGAGAGTCCCAAAATGAGGTCCCTCGAGCTGATTTTTCAATCTCGGGAAGAGGAAAAAGTCACGAGGACTCGAGTCGGGCGAATAAGGAGGCTGCAGGAATGGTTTTTCGGGCTAAAAAAAAACTCTCTTAATGAAATTGCTGCGTGGCAAGGCGCATTGTCGCGATGCAACACCCAGTCGGTGAAAATCTGATTGAACGGTGGTGTCAAATTCATCTCTTCCCCGATTATTCTAACCGTTAACCCATGATCCGAATGCGCAAGATCCCGGATTCCGTCGACATTTTAAACGGTTCTCGAAGATGAAGGCCTTCCGCCGCGTGGTTGGTCTTCGATCGACTCTCTTCCTTCTGAAAATGCCTTAAACCCCCGAAAAACCTGGGCCTGGACAAAACACCGTCTCCTAGGGCCCGTTGAAGTTTTGCAAAAATGTCCGTCGCACCATGCCCGAGTCTGAAGCCAAACCCGATAGCACACTGGTGCTCGAAATTGATGTCACTCATTTTTAGAACGCACTGGGAAAACCAGTTTGAGGGGGAAAATCAGTAGTTGACAACTAATGACTTTAGCAAGTTGAAATTCGTACTGAAGGCGTATCTCAACATGAATAGTTTTTCAAAGCAATACATGTTAAAAACTTGTCAAAAAAGCTTCCAAATTGAGATTTTGATAAGAATTTCCATAACCCAGGGTTGATGTTCGCGTAAAACGAAAACATGATTTTAATCGTCATTAAATAGATACGTGACGGATTCATATCAAATAGAGCAAACAGCATGCAAATGATGATTAAATCATCAAATCAAAAATCACGATATTAAAACGAGATCAATGAACAACATTAGCCGGGTGGGAGAATATTATATCGACAGTAATATTCGTCATGTGTACAAGTTGAAATAACTTCAAAATAAACTGAATTCAACGATAACTTACGTGTGAAAGAAGCTGAACTAGAAAAAACCATTCCAATTACAAAAACAAGAACAACGGAATTCCAAATCAGCACGAGATTTGGAACAGCACGTGCACGAGATCGAAACGAGATTTAGAACCAGCACGTGCATCTTTCTAAAAATGCACGTGACTGTGACGACACGAGCTTGTTTACTTAATTTATACATGTTTTGAGTGTTGTTAGGATGACTTAGAAATGTATATGGTGCAATTGTGTTTTATCGCACAAGGTGTTTCGATTCTTATCTGGTGTCGTAACCAAGCACGTGACGTCAACACAAGCGTTTTTCATCCATCTACTTAGTATTTACAAATCGTAAAACGTTAGCGATTATTGACATGTATAGTACACTGTATATGTACACTATTTAACCACAGATTAGCCGTATATAGTCATATATGGCCCTTTCAATGGACCATAAATGACACACGAAGACCTAAATACGGCCCGTATACACTTACTGCATTGGCACTGACAGGAAATTTGTAACCTTGAACTAACCAAAACAACATTTATCGACGATTACCATTCTGCTAAATGATTACGTGATACGCGGATGAAACCACGGTCATCTTTGCTGTTTAGTTTCTCATAAAACGTAATACGAAACAAAGTGATAAAAACTATATCTTTTATCATTTTGATTACCATTAATCGGCTTTATAAGAATAAGAACGCTTGAATTCCATTTTTTTATTTGGAATTTTTATTTTCGATCCTTTGCACGTGAAGGTGACGTCACTTCCGTTTTCGTTTGTCTGACGTGCACACTCGCATATGGAACAAAAATATGGAATCCGAAATTGGAACTCGAAAATATAATTTCTGGCAAGTTTTGATTATTTTGTAAATAAATACTTGAAAAGCGAGACGAATTAAGCAAAATTAAGGTAAGAATTTGTATTTGATGGAGAAGAACCAAAATAGTACATCTTCTAAACATTCTATGCTTTTAAATACCCCTATACATATATGTGTATTCGCGATAAGAGTGTATGGGATGATAGCACAAATGATAAGAAACCTTTAAAACTAGCTCAACATGTCGTCGAAAAAAGCTCACGTGAAGAGGTTTTTGATGACAAAATCGAGGCTTATCTTCGGCAGCTTAGTATTTCGATCTCATTAACGAGTCGAGCTTATCGTTTATCGTGTTCAAAAACTGCCACATTTATGTCGTCAAAAAGACTCTAAACACTGCTAAATACCCGCTTCCACCTTTTATATAATCGGACTAATGTCAAAACGTCACTCACTTAACAGTTTTCGTTTTGATAATCCTTTCACACATTCATTACTACGGTTTTCACACACACAAAAAACAAAGATGGGGAGCATTGAGACAGTGACATTAACTAATGGATCTTAGCTCGATATATTTAATCTAAAATGCCTTTACTTACAATCCAAAAATTTGGATATTGTCCATAGTTTATATGACCCTATAAATGTCCATATCAGTGAAAGTATGCATGGTCCATGTGTCCCACATTTAAGTGTTACATTTTTTATAAAAATAATTACGTAAAGAAACTATACAGAAAAAATATAAATCTTATATATTTTATAAATTATAATATACATACTATATAAAAACCCACAAAAATGTGTTTTTCCTTTATACAGTAGAACCTGTGTAAATGAATAACCTCTCTCAAAGCATAAGATGCTCCGATCCCGAGTATATTATAAATGAACCTGTCTAAAAGCATATTTTCCATCGGTCCCAAGCGTGTGCATTTAGACAGGTTATATAGATTATATAGATTTCATAAACCGAAAAATATATACGATATTATTGACAAAATTATGCAAAAAAATAATATAATTGTTAAATATACCGACCTACATATATTTTTTAATTTTCAGTCTTCGTGATACTCAGGAAAATTTGTATAAAATGTAAAATAGTTGAAAAATGTAATTTCCTGACATTTCCAAAAGTTTAGTCCGAAAACTTAAAAATCTCGTGTTTGTTGTAGTAGAAAATGATGAGAATTAAGTTAAATTTGGGGTTAGTAAGTTGCGTGTTTAAAGATATATCTTATACTCGCAAATTAACCAAACAATGAAACGAAAATTTCTTTTTTCAAAAAAAAAAAAAGATGACAAAAGAATGGAGTGAAGTTTTTTTCAAAAAAAAAGCTCGAGGTTGTTCACGGAAATGTGATTTTTAAGAAAGACGATGTTCCTCCTTCTTTTGTTTCGCAGACACCTCGGTTTGGTAAAAAGCCCTTAATTAAGACCACGTTTATATTCATCTGGACATGAGGTCAACTCGCTCTGACGCCCCTGCAAGTCGAAAATTCACACACCTACGCACTGACAAATTCACAATTTCATACTTGAAATATACTTGAAATTCGGTTGTGGTTACAGTTTGGGTCCTAACTCCCTAACTTATTCCAACAGAAAATAGCAATTTTTACTTGAAATTTGTTCAATATTTCCTGAAATTTCTCTTAAAATTCGGTGTTAAAATTGTCTCGACTTTCTAAAGACGTGAAAGCGAGTTTAATTTTGTTCGCTTCTCCATTGGTGCGATTAAAGTTAACGAGGCGTTAAGTGGAAACGCTGGTTAACTCGCTCACCCGAACATTTTGCCAACTGAAAATCACGCATTCAAATAAACTCATCGTTTTAATGACGTCATTTTGGAGCCAGTGGTTTCACGCCTACAGATTTTACACCCTATATTTTTATAGAAATTTCACAAACTTTGAATAGATTTGATATAAAAAGGTGGTGGGGAGCATTGAGACACTTTTTATCATCCATCCACTTGTCTAAACGGTCCAAACATACACTTATAAGTCCAAGTTATGTTCTTCTAAACCTATTCAGTAGAACCTGTGTAAATGAATAACCTGTCTAAAAGAATATTTCCCCCCCGTCCAAAGAGTATGCTTTTGGGGAGAGTTGGGGGAGCATTGAGACACTTTTTATCATCCATCCGCATGCATAATTTGGCCCATACATACATTTATATGCCCAAAATATGTTCTAAATCTATTCAGTAAAACCTGTGTAAATGAAAAACCTCTCCAAATGCATAACTTATCTAAAAACTACCTAAAAGGAACTCTGGAGATGCTCTCGATAGCAGCTCTCACCAAATTAATTGAAAATAAAATTAAAGAAACGAGGGTAAAATTAGCCTAATGAAATTGAAATATGAAAAGGGTTATTTACCCCTCTTTCTTCGTATTATCCCCTTTTTATGCGAGGGGTTTCACCTGCCTCTGCTTATAAAGTACATTTACCCGAATTGTATTACAGAAATGGCTTTTTTTAAATAATTCAAACATATGTTCAACATTTGTGTTAGGTTATCGTCCTTAATCCGCATTCATTGTAATAATTAAGATGAATAATAATTCTATAATTTATTATAATAACTACTCGGAATGTGCTCTAATTTCGGTTATTTTTGCATTCATTAACAATGCATTTTTATGTATTTCTTGACACAATTTAGATAAAAGACGTTTACCTCCTTCGTGAATACATTTTATAGAAAGTACAACTACTCGTTATTTAATAATTAATCCTTATTAATCCGCACTTTTTTTTAAATTCAACTCATTACCCTGCAGTCAACAAATAAATGCCCTATGGTAGCTGGGGTCGTTCCTAATTTTAGGAGAATGCTCGCCTAAGTCAGTAGCAACTTAGACATCATTGTTAGATTGAATTTGAACTAAATCAGGAGAATCGCCAGGTGGGCTATTCCATCTAATTGCACGCAAACAAAAAGGACCAATAGGAAGCATCCGTCTTGGCACGAAGCCAAGGTCAAAGGATTTGAGTAATTATGTCTACCTACTTCTAGAGTGGTCCTAAAGCCGGGTTTCCACCTAGGGTATCATGAATCAGACTCTCGGTTTGTTGAAACAAATTTGTAAAAATGTTTGCTTACCAGTTTTGTTTCAGCAAACTTAGACGCGTCTCCACCAACACGCACATAAAAAATGTAGATACTTACACGAATTAAAGCAACTCAAACCTTGTACGTACATACACATGAAAATGTATGTGAAAGTGTCTCCACCAAAAAAATGGGGGGGGGGGGGGGGAAACGTATGTAAATGTATGCGTGGAGACACGTGGGTGATTGTTGCTTCAATTGAGCCAATGGCTGAGCCGAGCCGACGGCTAACTGCTCAGCCGATGCTACATAAATTGTTCGCCCTTTGATCAAGAATGCCTCCTGAGCGATCGTTCAAACGTACGTACATACCCGATTATACATACAAAATGGCGGCTGAAACAAACACGGAAGGCAAACTTTTTTAGCATACCTTCGAAAAAATGTACGTACAACATACATCTTGGTGGAGACGCGCCTTTAATTAGAGACGCGTTTTTTAGTCTAAAATCGTGAGTCTGGACTCATTTTCACGATCAATAAATGATTCGGCCGACGGCTCGATCGAGACCTGATCTGACAGCGTGCAGACGAAATGAAGTTTAACGATACAGCGGATTGCAAAAATAATGTTAAAGTTTTTAAATATGAATATCTAAATGAAGATATGTTTTTAGAAATAGTAGATTGTCTGCAATTCACGGGTTTAAAATTGTGCAGACGGTAGCGAACCTGCCTCGGTATAGGAGCGCCATAAACACGACACATTCAATCTGGGTTTTTTTAGTCTTTCGGTGGAAACACTTGGGCTTCATTATCATTCTTGTGACTTCATGGTTTTCGGTTTGTGTTTTTTTGTTTGTGTATGTGGATTCCAGGCTCATTTTGCACGATACTCTCGGTGGAGACGTGAAAACGCTTGACTATAACCTAGCTCGTACATAACTTTTCGCGTCTGGACTTCAATGTGTCCCAATTTAGAGAGTGTAGCATTTCTGTCACACTCGCGGAATGCTGATAACTGCCCTTAACAAATATGGCTGCCCTATGCTTGACCATCTCTATATCCTGAATATGAACCATCCTGCATGCGAGTGTTTCAAAGAGGAGCGCAATATTCCAACATAGAGCGAACCAGAGTTGCGTAGACAGTTTCCGCACATTCTCGAAATACGCGTTGAACGAATCTAAGGGGTTTTTAACAATTTTTGTGAAATGGTGATTTCAAAAAAGGTTTTTGGTAATATAAACTCCCAAATACTTGACAGTATCAACGGCAGCGAGTTGAACCAAATCCAGAAAGTACTCGGGTTTGCGAGTTTTCCGTTTACGAGAGAAACTTTTGATGAGTTAAGGTGACTAATAAGTTCTTACTAAAACTAATATTTTCATCCATATACACTCGTATGACCCCATCCATGAACACATTTTTCTAAATTTCCTAAACTTCCATTAGTTTTTTATTTCGCCATATCCAAATCCTTTTTTTTATGTGTGTGTGTGTGTGTTCAATTTTGTTTTAATTTTTGTTCCCCTTCGTCGCTTCCGATTCCCTGAAATCGTGATTTTGCAATTCAAATTAAAATTATCAGAGCGTGATGTGGGGACACGAATGATGATCATCCTATATCAAAATGCGTCTTTTGTTATTTTCTGGGCCAGTGAGTGGTCAACCAACTCTTGGAGCACGACATTTTAATCGCATTTTGCAAATTTTAATTATGATTGAAATTCCACACACTTTTTTTTATTTAAAAGTGTGCTAAAAATTATAACTTTAGTAATATTTTATTAAAATCAACGCCGTGTTTTTGATAAAATATGATGAGGGAGTTGTAGCACCGCATTTTGAGAACAAAACACCCAATGTTTTCTTATCCTTATTCGGGGCCCTTTTCAAAGGTCCATACAAACTGAAAAAGGCTTATATTTTTCTAAAGTGCTCAATTTTTAAATTTTCATTATTATTTTTTTCTTCTATATATAAAGTACGTCGAGGATGGAGTACGAGGGACTGAGCAGTCACGTGGACTTTGTCCACCTGCCCGATCCGGGTGACCGCTTTGATCTGGGGGCGGTCATAGGCGAAGGGACCTACGGCGAGGTCTTTGCGGCCAAGGACTCCATAACCAGTAAGTCACTTAAGATGCTCAAAGGGCTTGGGGGAATGATACAAGATTCCAGGTGATGCTTCAACATCTAGAAGACTGCTACAATATTCCAGAAGAATGCTACGAGATTCCTGATGCTACTACAAGTTCCGACAAGATCTAGAAGAAATGCTACCAGATTCCAGGAGAATGCTACAAGATTCCAGAAGAATGCTACAAGATCTAGAAAACTGCTACAAGATCTAGAAGAATGCTTCCAGATTCCAGAAGAATGCTTTAAGATTACGGATGCATTCTTCGAGATTCCATATTGTGCTGCAAGATTATAGATGATGATAAGAGAATGCAACCAGATTTCAAATGCATTCTTCAAGATCCAGATAATGCCTCGAGACTATGTGCAAGTCTCAAGAACCCATATGAATGTTGCCGGATAGATTCTGGAAGATTATAGATCAAAGCAGAATGTTGTTCCAAATCCCGATTCTCCGTAGCATTAATCCTAAATGCTTATTTTTCAGAAAAATCAGTGGCCATCAAAGTGCTGGAAAACATCGGCGACAACATCGAAGAGATCGAGGAGGAATTTCTGGTTCTGAGAGACCTGAGCCTTCATCCCAACATTCCGGCTTTCTACGGCCTCTTTCTCAAGAGATGTCCACGGGTCGAAGACGACCAACTCTGGTTTGTCATGGAGGTAACTATACAACAAAGTGTTTGTCGCTACAACAAATTTACTGTCGAGTAAAACACAACTCGGAGGAACTCTTTGTCGAATGTTCGCGACAACATTTGTCTTCAGATGATGTGCTATTTTACTAAATTGATAACAGTCATTTGTAAAACTCGTCAAGTTTTTTTTCCCACATTCGTGCTAATTGAACTCGTTTTAAATTCTGTTGTTTTTTTGTTTGTTTTTTATGTCACAGTTGTGTTCTGGAGGATCTGTTACCGATTTGGTCACCGGACTGGAAAAACGTAGAAAAAGACTAACCGAAAACCAGATTGCCTACATTCTCAGGGAAACACTCGATGTGAGTCAATTTAAACTCTTACCATTGTCAAGATTTTTACAAAAATGTCTGATCACATATTTCAATGCTCCAAAAACAACACCGAGAGTATGGACCATATATAGAGTCATATTTGGCCCGTAAATGGTCATCCCTCTTGATCATGGGCCATAAATCGTTACATGGTCCTTACACGATTTTTCCATCTGGAATAATGTCTCGAAAACCTTAATCTCAACCGAAGATTTAAATTCCTACTATGTACAGGCCCTTTGCTACCTGCACGCCAACCATTGCATGCACAGGGATGTCAAAGGTCACAACATATTGCTGACGAATGAAGCCAATATAAAATTAGTGGATTTTGGAGTGTCCTCGCACCTGGCGGACAGCATGGGCAGGAGAAACACCTCTGTCGGGACACCTTATTGGATGGCCCCGGAAGTGAGTATTTCTTGGAAAACGTTTGAATTTGGGGAAAACTTTTTAAAATTTTGGTTAAATTTTAAGACCTTAATTTCGATTGTTTTTTTATAGGTAATAGCCTGCGAACAACAATACGACTATTCGTACGACGTCCGATGTGATATTTGGTCGTTGGGCATCACGGCCATCGAGTTGGCGGATGGTAATCCACCTCTGGCAGAGCTGCATCCCATGAGGGCCCTTTTCCAGATTCCGAGGTGACCGACATTTCATTTTGTACACAAGAATGTTTATTTCATCCAAAATTGAATGAAATAAATGTACGCAACACGATATCCTAAAGCATCATCTTCTTTTTCAGGAATCCTCCTCCTAGTCTTCAGAGTCCGGGTTACTGGAGTCAAGAATTTAATGATTTCATTACAGAGTACGTACACAATGTTGGATTTGTTTGCTAATTATCGGTAAATGTTTAGATAGTTGTTCAATTTAAAATTATTAAATTTGATCCCGCAGATGTCTGGTGAAAGACTTTGAACAGAGGCCGGTGGCCAAGGAGCTGACGATGCACCCCTTTGTCAGGAACATTTCAGGAAACCTGGAACACGTAATTTCATCGTGCAACCCAATACCAACACTCAAAATGATCCAAATTTAACAGAAATTTCTTTCACAGATTCGGATGCAACTGAAGGAACTTCTCATCGGTTTACAGTCTACTGAAAAACAGTTTAAAAGGGCCCCGGAAGTGACGACAAAACACGGCAAACTCAAGTCCAACCGCAAGTCCAGACTCCGGCCCATGTTCGTGGACGATTTAGCGGCTTTAGAAAACTTGACCGAAGTGAGTTTTAAGCACATAAAATAAGATAAAGAAATCTAAATCCGAGCTAAAAAAGTTATTTTACAAAAAATTATTGATTTTTAAAATGGCAATTAGACAAAAATTTGAACTGATTTCTTTAATAAAGTAGTCTTGTCTAATTTATTACAAATTTTGTCTACGTAAATGTTAAAAATGCAGATGAGCAGATTTTCCCAAAATAAAAAACAGCTTTTGATTCGACTAATTCTCTAAATTTTATCCGCACGACTTTATCTTATAGCCGAGTACTGCGGACCGCCATTTAGTTCACAAAAACCGCAGAATCTCGGTTTTCCACTTCGATAGGACCTTCGAAATTGTCCCAGATTTGACTAAACTGAGTGAAATTTCAGAGGTACAAGTAACGGTACAAAATACAAAATTGGCATCAAAATTGTGCTTCGTCCGGGCGTCCCATGTGTCGGTCCTTCAAAGTTGTCCAAAATGTTTTTATCGGTTTCTCTATAACGTGTTGTCGCAAAAATTGTGATCAATTCCTGCCAAATATTAATAAGGTTTTTTTTTTGTTTGTACAGGACATTGTCGTGGAACAGATATACCAGAGGTACACGAGGAACCAGATTTACACCTACATAGGGGATATTCTTCTGGCCGTGAATCCTTTTCAGGATCCCGGACTCTATACTGATGAGGTTTGAAGTGTTTGCAAACTTTGAGATTACTAAACTGGAACTTCACAAAATATTTCCACAATTTAAAAAAAAATTGCTTTCGGATTGGTGCAATTTGTATTTCTCGTAAACGTACTCGCACATGTTTCCGAAAGTTTCCTCGGAGACTCGTGAACTTTCTCGGTACTCTAGTTGCAAAACTTTAAAGAAATGTTTAAATGTTTGACTTTAGCACTCCATCCGGTACCGCAACCAAGCCCGCTCCGACAATCCGCCCCACATCTTCGCCGTTGCCGATGCTGCTTACCACGCCATGCTCCATCACCTGCAAAACCAGGTAAATACAAGTTTTCGCAGTTTTCGAGTACAGCGGTTACTCGCGGTGTGTTCATTTACTAATCCGCGAACACGTCTCGCAGTGCGTGGTTATCAGCGGTGAAAGCGGCGCCGGGAAGACGGAGAGTGCCAACTTGTTATTGAAGCAGTTTGTCGCTTTGGGAAAGGTAAGGTCGAAAAAAAAAGGTCTCGTTTGTTAATTTATTAAAATTATGAAAATTAGTAATGTAGCGGTCATTTAAGGCTCCAAACCGCAACTTGGAGGACAAAATTCTCCAGGTGAATCCCGTGATGGAGGCCTTTGGAAACGCCAGAACTGGAATTAACGATAACTCCAGCAGATTTGGAAAATTCCTCGAGTTATCCTTCACCAAGTCAGGGAAAATCACAGGAGGTACAGCAAATTTAGATATTCTCCGGACTTCAACAGAAATTCGACTGTCGACTGCGGTTTCCAGTACCGCGGTATTTTATTATTATTCTCTTGTTTTTTTCCAGCCAAAGTTCACGTATATTTGCTAGAGCATTCCAGAGTCGTCTTCCAGGCCAAGTACTTACTGAATTTCATTAAAATTTTAATTTTAAGAGGTCGGCAACCCAAAAATTAGTAACAAGTTTGATTTTTGTGTATTTAGTCGAGAAAGTAATTTCCACATATTCACTTGTCTGTACGACGGGTTGGAATCCCAGAATGCTCTTCAGAGGTACCATCTCGACAGAACCCGTAGGCATTTCCAAAACAGGTAAACAGAAATTCCTGCGATTTTTTCCCCACTAAAATGTTCGATCTGTTCAGAACTTACGCATTGTCACTCCCTTAATCAGATCTTCCAGTTCTTCGAGATCCTCGATAAGCTCATCCGAAAACTCGGCGATCCGCAACTGCCACAGGTTCAACACGGTCAACTCTGGTTTCCAGCTGCTGGGTTTTACTATCCAGGAAGTGGACACCATCTTCCGAATCCTGGCGGCGATCTTGAACCTGGGTGACCTGGAGTTTGTGGAGGGTTTGTCCGAGGACAACACCGAGACCAGCATAGTCGCCGATCTCCAAGTTCTTGCCGATGGTACGCTACCGGTTTTTTTTGTTGTTGTCGGAGATATGACTTTGAGAAGACATTGTCGAATTTTTCGTTCTCTCTTCAGTATCCGACCTCTTGGGCGTGGCTCCTCGGGACATGATCGACGCCCTCACCACCAACAGCGTGGTGACACGCGGCGAGATCATCCACCGTCACAACAGCATGGCCGAAGCGGTCAACACCAGGGATGCCACGGCTAAAGCGCTCTACGGGCGTCTGTTCGACTGGATCGTCAACCGGATCAATAAGCTTCTGTCGACTGAACAGCTCAACTTGTAAGAACGGCAGTTTTGAAGTTCTGGGGATGCTTCTCGGAGCAGCTATTGGTAATTTACATGAATTTTCTCCAGATTCGAGACCCTCGGGATTGGCATCTTGGACATCTTCGGCTTCGAGAATTTCGAGAGGAACTCCTTCGAACAAATGTGCATCAACATAGCCAATGAACAGCTGCAGTACTATTTCAACCAACACGTTTTCACCTGGGAACAGGTAAGGCCTCCTCGTTAAAAAAAAAAAACATGCGGATCTTACGAGGTCTCAATGGAATTTTATGACGGATTTAGCAAGAATATATGAGCGAAGCAATCCGAGTGGATCTGATCGAGTTCTGCGACAACCGGCCTGTCCTGGACATGTTCCTGTCGAAGCCGGTGGGTCTTCTGGCGCTACTGGATGAGGAAAGTCACTTTCCGAAAGCCACGGACGTTTCTCTCGTGGGTGAGTCTCTACGATGGTCTCTGCGCTTCTGAAAATGTGGCTCGAAACCACTCATGTTTGCGTATGTCCGCTTTCAGAGAAGTTCCACAACAACATCAAATCGCCGTATTACAGGAGACCGAGATCCAACGACCTCTCGTTCACAGTCAGACACTACGCAGGACCGGTGAGTAGATATTTCCCCTCCTTACTGCCGTTATTTAATGCAACGAAACAAAAAATGTGCAATTGTTCCTCCAGGTGACGTACAACGCCCACGACTTCCTCGAAAAGAACCGCAACTTCTTGCCTCTCGAGGTCATCCAGATGCTGCGGCAGTCCAACTACGACATCGTGCGCTCCCAATTCCAGTGTCCGCTTACGAAGACCGGAAACTTGTACTCCGCTCCCACCAAGAGCAACGTGTTCCGCATCACCTCGCCCGAACTCTCGCCTCTCAACTACGGAATCTTCGGCAGCAAGGTTTCGCATTCGGTTCTTCCGGATTTTGAATACATTTCTCTGGTTATTTGTTACGTTAACGGCATCATTCCAGAGCAAGACCAAGGAGCTGGCCAGCCAAACCAGAGCGCAGCAGACGTCGGCGACATACTTCCGGTTTTCTCTCATGGACCTTCTGCAGAAGATGGTCCACGGTTCACCGCATTTCGTCCGTTGCCTCAAACCTAACGGTCGCAAGGCACCCAGCGAGTTCGACCGTTTAGCCGTAAGCGTCCAACTGGCCTACGCCGGAGTTCTGGAAGCGGTCCGGATCAGGCAAAACGGTTACTCGCATCGGCTAACTTTTGCGGACTTCTTGAAGAGGTATTGAACCGGCATCGGCTTTCGTGTTACAATGGTAGAATCATGTTGAAACGCTCTTTTCAGGTACCACTGCCTGGCTTTTGACTTTGAGGAAAGGGTGGCCATCAGCCGCGAAAGCTGCAACCTCCTCCTCCTGCGGCTCAAGTTGGACGGCTGGGCCCTCGGCAAAACCAAAGTGTTCTTAAAGTACTACCACGTGGAATACCTGTCGCGGCTTTACGAAACCCACATTCGCCGCATCGTATTGGTTCAGTCGTGCGTTCGCAGATGGCTCGCCATGGTCAAGGCCCGACGGGAGAGCTGGTTGATGGCCAACAGCGCTCTCACTCTGCAGAAATGTAAGTTGGATTTTCAAAAATTTTACCAATGTCCCGATTTCGCTTACCGATGTTCTGAAACCAATGAAACAGATACTCGAGGATGGTTAGTCCGTAAGAAGATGAACGACATGCAGTGTGACGACGATTACGAAGAACCGCCCGAAGAAGCCGTAGAAAGCGCGGTTCAACCGAAGAAGGAAAAGCGTCCGGCACCGCAACCGCCGACGGTCAAAGTCAGCGAAACGACAGGGCCTCCCGTCAACAGAAGACCGTCGGAGGAAAACCGAGAAAAAGAAGCGGCGCTGATCCAGAAGTACTTCCGCAAGTGGCAAACCAAGAACACCATCTACCAGCAGCTGCAGAGGATTTCCGCTGACAATACGCAACAGCTGATGGCCTTCTCGCAGCAGGTGATAACAACTTTCTTCAACAAGACGCCGATGCTCCAAGAACTTTTCAGACTCTTCCATCACCTCAAATTCCTGAATAACCGTACTCTCGTATCGTCCTCTCACAGGTCCACATGAACAATCAAGAGGCCCATCAGCAGCAGCGCAATTCCAACATTCCGGTGCCGGTTAACCGCTCGAATGGTCCATCATCAGGCGGCAAGGGCCTGCACAAGAAAAGGACAGCTCCGAAAGCACCCAAGGAGAAGCCGTCCACCAGCAACCATAATCTCAACCAGCAAACAGGCGAATCCAGGTGAGAATTTCCAAAAAAAATCCCATGGGCTCTTTCCGGAACTTCAACCCGAGTTTCAAAAAAATTGTCATTTAACCGTTGTTTTAAAACCAAAATCCTAGCGAGAACTGTGTCCTGCAAGATGAGCCTTGGGATGCTCCGATGCGCCGATTTGAACAGTTTCTTGTCCCCAAGAAGTAAGCTCAATGCCCTCGACCAATTAATTGGCCCCCAACGATTTCTCCTGTAGCGTTTTCAATTTTTATTTTTGCATCCGAATCACGATTATTATCGCACACCGATTTCATAATTAGCACTGCCGCACTTTTTAAGTTGTATCTTCCACCCGCAGTCCACCAACCACCTTTCCAATCACGGAACCTGCACATCCGTTGACCATCACTAACCTTCCATCATTCCAGGTCTTCGGCGGCCGTTCCCGCACCGTCCAGGAACTCCCGCGGCCCTCCGGAGAATCGCCAGCGCTCGCCGCCTCTTGTCCTCGGCTCTACGGCAAAGTCCCCGGTTCCGACGCCGGCAAAGCGTCCCACGGTACAGTTAAGCGGCTGGGGGCAGCAGCAGGAGCCGGATTCGGTGAAGAACGTGGTATTAGGGGAGCACGGCACCATCAAGGAAGTAACTACGAGCACCAGCATTCCGGTGCACGACTTCCAGCGCTTTCTGCGCAAGGTACAGCCGCCTCCGCAGTCACCGCCGCCGTCCACGGTCGAGGAAGACGTCGGGCCGTACGACTTCAAGAGGCTTCTGCGCAAGACCGACTACGCGCCCACGGAATCCTTGCGAAGACGTAAGGGCATCTCCAACAGAGACTCCCAAAACGTCCCACCGGTGGCACCGCCGCGGACTCGGCCCTTCAGCGCGGCTGCCTCGCCCTCGCCGCCACCCAGAGGCCGACCTCAGTACGTTCTAAGTCAGTCCCTCTCGCCGCAGATCCAGGTCATGACCCCTGTCTTCCATCTCTAGCGGCCAACTCGCTTCCTCCATCAGTGCCATTGGTTCCGGAAATTTGTCCGACCGCGAGGATTATCATATTATTTTGCTAAAATGTGGATACTTTTAGGCCCATTCTTCCGGCTAGTTTTTGGAATTCCGGCAAAATGTTCATTAATCGGATCCGCGTTTTAGGGTAATGAAAAATCAAAGTAGGTTAACGGTCGATTAAGCTACCATTAAGTATAACTGCAGAATGGTGCAATTACGACATTTTGAGTAATATATACGGATTTGGATGATAGTGCCAAAGGCTAAAAATCCTCACGGCTGTATACAAGGTAAAGGTACGCGTCTACAAGGACCGCTAAGATAATATGCCTTAAATGGCCCTTGTATTTAGGTTACCTTATAGAAAACTGCCAATATTTATATATGCCCGTTACGATTAGTACAAATGTAATAATGCCACATCACAGCCTGTATTTCAGAGATTATTTCACATATTGTGTCGGGTTTCATTAAGTGTACATATTTTGTAGAAAATAACGTAAAGATATATTAATATATTTGAAATAAAGCGTGTTTCTATCGGTTGATTTGTGTTCTGAAGGATCTTTGTCTCCAAAATTTGTAACCAACTTTTAAAAATTGAACGAAAATTACATGAAAATCACATTTTGAATTGATGACCTTTGACCCTCTGCGCCATTGATCCTAGCAGACCCTTATTGTGGGTTTAACCATTGTCAACTACTTAATCGACTGATAAATTTGTATTAGGCCTACTTTCTAAGACCTAATCATCCTTAAAAAAGCCAACTAAAATGCTCTAAAAATAAGTTTTTTTTACTGACCTTTGACCATCTGTTTTATTTTTTTGCCATTTATCCTAGTAGACCCTTATTGTGGATTATACCACGGTCAATTACTTAATCGACAGTTAGATTTGTAAAAGTTTCTAGGGATTTTATGCATCAAATACTGGACTGGGAACAAATTTTGCCCCTCGGGAACGGATTATAAAGACTATAAAACAGGCATCCCCAACATATTGTACAAAATTCCACATTTAAAACTTATGTCATAAATCTTGCCTGCTTATTCGGTTTTTCAGTCATTTCTACACGATTTAGGAAATATTAGCACGCACAATTTAAGAAATAAAACTTGTAAAAACTTGCCAGATTCCTGATAAATATTCCAGTTTCCAAGGTGTTCCGAAGCAACTTCCTTCACTATAATGTCTTTGAAAGACGCGTTTAGCCGACTTTTACACGAAAAGGAGATTCTAAACTTCACATACCGCGAAAATAGGACTTGTTATTTCAGTCTAAACAAAATGAAATACAGAAAAAAATTAGCAAGCGATGAATTCACACCACTTCAATGGCCGCCTTTTTCCTTTGGAATGATAGAAAAAACGCACGAGGAATGTATTTAACGCTGCGGCGCTTCTTCTAAAGGCCTCCAAAAAAGGGACCGATCATAAACACACGAAGGTGAAAATTGAAAATTAGATACAAATCATCAAAAATGTTGATAAAATAACTTATGTAAAAAAAATTTAAACTGAACAACCTTTCACAAATGTTTTTTTTTTTAAAGCAATACTTTACGAAAATTATTGTGATATCACAAATAAACATTGAAAATCACGTCAAAAATGAAGAGGATTATATTTATTTGTAAAATTTTCCTTTCCAGCTTCCAATAAGAAACAAAAAATATAAATATGTCAAGTAAAACAAGAACCGCAATCTCGCATAATTTATATAAACCGTCTTTTAAATGACTCGACTATTCTTAAGTTCAGCAGAACCCTAATAAGAAGTTTCGACCCTTGCATGGATCCAAGGCCGTATATGTGATCACATTTTGGGGAGGGGGGAAATACGGTCCAAAAATTGGCGGATTAGGGTTGAAATTTGTGAAATTATTGGATTTTTTGAAGGGGGGGAAAACTATTATCAACATCCCCCCATATATACGGCCCTGCGATGGATCGATACATGGATTGGGAATCGAAAACTTATTAAACTGGAAAAATTACATTAATAGAGAGATTTAGCCTACCACGAACGGTTCACTAACCTTTAATTTGACCCCATGTACGCATGCTCCGTAGAACAGTCAAATTCGGCGTTCAATTAAAGTTTAGCATGCAATATGCAGATTAATCGTGTGGGGTTAATTTCGTGACCGCAAAAATTCCACTTCTTAAAAGCGGGTTCTACTGTGCTCGTATTACAAAATGTGTTTACCGAACATTGACGCTTTTTAATGTTTTAACCGGCAACATTGCTCGTTAGCGCATCGCAGATGCTGTAAAATCAGATACCTTTGCCTTCGGCTTGCGAAAAAGACCGGTTGCACCAATCCGGTACGAGGCCGTGCTGCAGATAGTTCTCTTTGCCGAGGCACCTCAGAGAGATAGCATCGGTAGCTGCGAAAATGGCCGCTGAAATGATATATTGGCATTAATTTCAAACTGCCCTCTCGTAAAATGCTCTTCAAATATCCATTCGCTTACCTCCGAGCCAGGCAACGTAGTTTTCTTTGGCTGGCGGGGAATGGAACTTGAACGTCTTGATGGCCGTCTTGGTCTTGTATCTGGGTTCTTCCAAGAGGCTTCTCATCTCCATCAAAAGCCGGTGCATAAATCCAGGAATCATCGCAGATCCTCCCGTGATAACTATATTTTCAGCCATGCATCGACGCATGTCCATGGGGCACTAAAATAAAACCGTTACGCGAGTTCATAAAACGTTTCCACCGAGTTGAAATACAAAGACCACGTGTTCAAACTTGCCTTTATGATGCAGTCCAGAACGATTGTTGCGAGCGACTTGTCTTCGCCATCCCTTTCGAACAGGACTTCCGCAGCACTTTCCCGAACTGATCCAGGGATTGAAAGAACGCTCGTCCCTCCCAGGGGATAGTCCACGGGCGGAGGTGGTTCTGGTGCCTAAAATCAAATAAATATCAATTCCTTCGAATGACATCCCAATTAATTTGTACCTTCTAATACGATATGTTTTCAAACCGTTGTGCCACGGGTTAAAAAAGGCAACAAGCACTGGTCTAATATTTGTACCTTTTGGTCTGTTGGTTCACCTCCTCCAGGTGAATTTAACCACTTAGCTCTCTGAAATGGACTGACGAAGCAAGTCCTCACTGCCAAGAAAAATAAGAAAAAACAAGTTTTTTGAAACTGAAATTCAGATATCTTTACTGATTTTGCTACAGAAACGAAAAAAAAACTTACCTTTGATGTCTTCGATGATGCTTTCAGTGAAGGAATCTAAAGACAATTGAAAGTGGGAATCAAAACTAGATTCCACAAATTTAATAATTCAATTAAAATTCAACGTTAATAGAAGGCATACCGAGGACGGCTTCGGCTCCAGCTTCTACATTTCCACCCATTTTCACCATGCTGTGCTGAATCAGGAGAGACCGCAGTCGACTGTAAGTATAGAAAAAAAACGCGATTAAACTCCGAATAACTTTGAAATTATTGGACGTTTCACGTTAACGTATTTTACGATTTGTTATAAATTAACGCGCAACCTACTTGTGAAGGGCTTTTCCCCCAACCGCATGTTCCTCAGCAGAATTGAGCATGACGACTCCCTCGTACACGGGGATGACGGTCGTTTCGTCGAACCCAAAGTCCATGACGAGGGCCGAGGAGATACCGAGGGTGTTAAGGACCATCAAATGTGCGGGAGTGAAGAGAATTGCCGGCGCCTGCATTCGACAAATACAAAAACGTTGTCCCGCAAACAATTCACGCAAATAAAGGCCGTAAAATCAAACTGGCATTGTTAAACTTTACCTCGTATCGGATGAAAAGCACTTTGGCAAGAGTCTCTCGAAAGATTGTTGGGCAGAAGACAGATTCGGTGATGACGACACGTCTTTCCTTCGGATTGACCAGCAAGTGCCTAAATAAAAATTAAGTCAAGTGGGGTTAAATAAGCCAGAAAAATGATGTGCCATAAAGCTCTTAAAAGCCATAACGGCACAGATTAGTAAATTCAACAAATCTTACTTGTAGTACAGCTGATAAATAAATTCTGTCAACAGACAGTACAGATGATCAGGGCTGGTATAACTGGAAATGCGCACCACCTACATCAAAATGAATATTGTAGACACAATTAATATTATTTCGCTTTCTTGCAGGAACTGAAATGTGTACTCTTATAACAAAAATATTAAAAAATATCACCTAACACGACTGGTGCAAAACACAAAATATGAGGGTAGGCTGATAAGTAATGCCTCCACCTTCGTAATTCATGTTTGGATGGGAATATTTTAATAAATCAAACGCAGAAATAATCCTCAGAATGCGTCCATTACTTTCCTGCATTCAGGTTTCTACAAAATCACCAGACAACAGGATACGCTTCTGCAGCCAACGATGCGCGAGTTTTCTGAAGCCGTCCTGGAAGAAGTCAGCACTCTGTTTCCGCAACCAGCCTCTCACAGTTTTCTCAACTTCTTCATCGGTTGCCGACTGCTGTCCCCGCAGATCTTGTTTCATTTTTGGGAAGATATGGAAATCACACGGTGCCTAATTTGGGCTGTTTGGTGGATGTCGCATGGTGGCGAGATTCAATCTCTGAAGTTCTGTCGTGGTGGCACGTGAAGTGTTTGATCTCACATTGTCATGCTGTAGGAAACCATTCCGCCGAGTGATGCGACTATCATCCTGAATCCACCTGACAACTTTGACCCTGTGAAACTCAGTGGTTGCTGTCACAGGACGTCAAACTCGTTCCTTGTCACTTGTCCGTGCATCAGTATCCTTAGACTTACTGGCTCAACGACACCCAGTACTTGCATCAACACAATCACCGTAAACAACCTGCATTCTACGATGAATTTCCTTCGTAGTGACACATTCTGTTTTTAAGAATTCAATGACAGCACGTTGCTTTAATCGGAAGGACTGAGCTATTGCACAAGATTCCATTATTCACTCTTTAACAACGCAGTTGAAGTGTTAGAGGAGAGTGTGTAGATCACTCCAATATCTGTTGCATGCCAGTGCTGCCATATGTTGAGGAGGTATGAAGGTGGAGGCATTACTTATCAGCCTACCCTCGTAAAATACATCAAAAGTTTAAATATAGGTATAGATAGATTCCAAGGATTATTTCGTAGGTTGAGTTAATATCAAGGATGTCATATTCGTGATAATCTTTTTAAAAATGTCATAATAATAACGAAGGCGAGATGCAAAAGTACCTTTTGCGTTTTAGGATCAGCTACGCAGCTTGGAATGATACATCTGGGACCGGTATCGCCTGCAAATCCTGCCCTGATATAAGAATATATGAATAAGGATAATGTTCCAACCAAATATGAATTGTGACTCATAATTATAGATCAATTTTGTCCATATTTTGATCGTGTCAATTCCAAAAGCATCGACAATTTGACGAATTAACTCACTTGGTATACGCATATCCGATATCGAGAACGACTGCGTGTTTATCGTTGATTAATCCTATCCCTTCGTAATGAGGCATTTTATCAATAAAATGTAGTAAAACTTAATTTTTATACGAAAAACACATCGTATATTAACTAAGCAGACGCCATGTTGGTCGAGTTCGAGCCAAAAGTACTCCAAGCTCGAACTCGAGTTCGAGTAGTTTGATTAATGCAAAAAAGTGATGCCGTTGCGGCCATGTTGAAACTCTAAAAAAAGTAGAACAAATTATTTACATGCCTGACAGGAGTCAAAAAGTTTAAAAATCTCAATGTTACATCCCAAAGTCATTAGATGTAGAGAAATACTGTCAAAATAATTTAAAAGTTACAGATAAAACTCATATTTAACTTGACTTAAATGCGGTATAATGCCTAGTTAAAAACTACTTGTTCCACAGGGGCTAAGTATTCCAAGATGGCAGCCGTCATCGTGTTCGTACTTTCGCAACATCAGGTGTAGACTACTAAAATGTCAACTAAAACGATAAAAAATATACTGAATACTGACTCGTCCTTGGTAAGTAATGTTTTGGAATGCTAAGAGAATGTTAAATTACATTATCAAGGAAATTTTGGGCAACTAAGTTTGGGAAATGGCGAGTACAGCAATGCTCGTAAAACAAAAGTTTCATGAATACTAACCACAGGTGGTGTAAAATTACGAAAATCAATATATATATGTATATATATATATTTTTTTGTATTTAAAAATATATTACGGCTTTGAGCGTGTGATACCTGCGGACATGTTATCGTAAATAATCTCAAAACGTTTTTTCTTACAGATGAATGTAGGCGTTAAATAGTGACCTAATCAACATCATCTAAATTTACTTCACGTCTGAATAAAATTTAAAAACACGTGAAATCTAAATTAAGTGTGTGCCTAGAAGGGATCAAGGTTTGAAGATAACCTTCCCCAAATATTCTCTAATTCATCATTGGACTACATCATCAACAAAAAATTGTTTTTCCCAAAGTATTGACATCCCAAATTTCAAAGATGCCTCTCGTGCTAATGTGTGGTCAACCAGCCAGCGGAAAGTCAACCAGAGCGGCCGAACTACGGGAATTTTTGGCAGAAAAGCACCAAATTTCCGCCCACGTAATCGACGAGGATCTTTCTCCCAACTTTTCCAGAAACTCCACGTTTGAAGTCGCTTCCCTAGAGAAAGAAATCCGTGGCCAGCTACGTTCCGAGGTCCAGAAAAGGCTGAACCGTACCGACGTGGTCATCTTAGATGCCGGCAACTACGTCAAGGGTTATCGTTACGAACTGTACTGCCTGTCAAAGGCCAACAAGACCACCGCTTGCATCCTGGAGTGCCTCGTCTCACCGGAGGATGCCTGGACATTTAACCTGAAGCGGCCCGAGGAGCTAAGGTACTCTCGCGAGGTCTTCGATGGCCTGAACGCCCGTTACGAAGCCCCGGATTCCAGAAATCGTTGGGACAAACCTTTGTTCGGCGCGCAAGCCGAGGATCCGTTGCCCGGTGAGGAAATCTACGAGGCTCTTTTCTTGCGTAAGGCACCGCCGTCAAACATGTCCACGCAGTCGCAGCCCCTGCAACCCACCGACTTTTTGTATGACTTGGACCGCATCACTCAGGATGTTGTGCGGGCCGTGCTGGAGGCCCAGAAAGTGTGCGCTACGGGAGATGAAGTGACCATCCTGGATGTCCGTACCAAGTTGAGACTCAGTCATGTTTACACCGGGGTGGAGCTGGCGAGGCTTAGGCGGCAGTTCATCATCTACACAAAAATGCATCCCGTGGAAGACTGTCAAACATTGGGCAATTTGTTTGTCCACTATCTTAACGGAGGCATTCGGCTATAACAAACTCAAATAATATGACCTGTTTTTGAACGAAGATTCGGGATTATAAGACTCGATTATCGAAATTACCATCAAAATAATCGGATGTGATGTCTAAAGTTCAAAATGGTTTACTAAATTTCAAAGATAACAGAAATTAATGAGTTCATTAAAGAAATCTGAGATTATTTGTGCCAACGAAGCAGTAATTTATTGCCATAAATAAAATATTTTTTAAAAAAATACGTTTCCTCGATTATTATTTCAAATAGTTATAGGAAAAAATTCAAAATAGTTTACAGCATGTGAAATAAAAGAGACAACTATTTAAAAAACATTTTGATCCTCACCCGAAACGCCTGTAGACACTTGGCGGCATCATCCCGGCTATGTTTTTCTGAAAAAAAAAAACCTTTATGTTAATAACCGATTATTATAAATTATTAATGCACTTTAAAAAAAAAACAATGTCAATATACAAATTACGTCAATTTGAACGTGAAACTTATACAAAACCAACTAAAGGTTGGCCATGAATTTAAAAATCACTCCATATCGAAGTCTGCAAGCTGATACCACAAGAATGTTCAATGTCCACATCTAAAAGAAACTTTCAGATATTATTTAAGATAATTGCTAAAAATGATGTCTAAGTTGCTGCTGACTTAGGGGAGCATTCGCCTGAAATTGGGTACGACCCCCTGCTACCATAGGGCATTTATTTGCTGACTGTAGGGTACTGAGTTAAGTTGAATATTGAATAGTAAGCATCCATCTTGGCAGGAAGCTTGGTCAAAGGATTTGAGCGATTATGTCTACTCCTAGAGTGGTCGTTAGGCGTTAATATATGTGAAGTAAGATGTGTTAAAACGTTTGAATAACCCCATTTGATAACTTTTCACGTCTTGACTTCAACTTGTTTATAAATGAAATAACGTCAATTGGAACATGAAACTTATACTAAATCATCTAAAGGTTAGCCATGAATTTAAAAATCACTCAATGTCGTACGCCACAAGTCTGCAAGCTGATACCACAAGAATGTTCAAGGTTTACATGTGCAAGATTATTTGAGCTATAGGAAGGGAAAAAAAAGTTTACTTTTACAGTTGTCCTGCTCGAGGATGTTGTGTTTGCTAGTGGTTCTTGCCGTTGTCGGCATCTTGTACAAGCTCATCGACTACTGGTACCGCAAGCCGTTTCTGGACGATGTCGCGAACAAGAGGGTTTTCATCACCGGCACGGACACCGGCTTTGGTCGAGAACTGGCCCTCCAACTGGATGCCCTGGGTGTTAAGGTTTATGCCGGTTGTTACACCGAGGGAGGTGCGGAACAACTTCGACAGGTTGCCAGCAACCGGATGTTCGTCTTTAACATAGATGTCTCCAAGGTGGACAGCATCAAAAGAGCTAGAGAAATCATCGAGGGGGATTTGCCACCGGGAGAAGGTTAGTTTTTCGATGGTCTTCCCATAGTTTTGGTTTGAACTCCCGGAATTTGTGGACACATTTTAGCATTCTGAACAAGTTACGTGGTAATGTTTTTGGGCGGCATCGTAATAGTTTCCTAAACTATTAACCTAATGCTACTTCGTAAATTAAGGGAAATTTTCTTTCTTCACGACCAGATTTTATTCAATTTTATTTTCAGCAGAAGCTTTCGGCAAAGTAGCCTTCATCGGGTGTTGGACCAAATGTTATAATATATAAAAAAATACATCAAATTTATCTTCATCTAGTTTAATATTAAACTAAAAAACTTTGTCCCCGATTACTGTTTAGGTCTTTGGGGAATTGTAAACAATGCCGCAATCCACCGAGGTTTTTTGCTCGGGTTAACGACGTGCGAAGACTTTCACAATGTCTTCGATGTCAACTTTTTCGGTACGGTTAACGTTAACGAAATCTTCGCTCCGCTGGTCAAAAAGACCCAGGGCAGAATCGTCAACATCATCAGTATAGCGGGTCGATCATCTGGGCCTGCCGAACCCTATTCAAGTTCAAAGGCTGCCCTTATACCATACACCGATGGATTACGGTAAAATCCCCCAACTTCAACAAATTGCACGTAGTTTATTTTAACGAAATAAATTATTGATAAAAATGAAGATTTATAGGCGATGGATGAAACAATACGATGTTCACGTGGCAACCCTCGAACCAGGATTTCACAGGACCGAGATGACCAATATTAAATTTGTGGAAGAAGATCTTATGAGATGTTATGAAAAACTACCTGACGACTTAAAAGAGGAATATGGAGAAGAATTTCTACCTAAACGTAAGTGTAAATTATTCAATTTTTAAAATTAATTTTGTAGATATTTTGCAATTCATTTCCTCCTCCATGCATGAATTAATAATCTGTATTGTTCATTTGGAAGAATCATTCATGTCACTAACAGATTGCTAAATGCTTTTTTTAAACTTCACCGAATATTAAAATGATGTGAATTTTGTAATGTTTTGCATTACAAAAGCAGAATTTAGAATATATATGTGTTGCTACATCAGGGTTACCTCAGACCTGTAAAAGTCAGGGAGAAGTCATGGAAAAAATGAATTATTCGGAAAAAGTCAGGGAAATTCAATATGAAAATTGTTGAACTCTAAACTAAGTTTGTTTGCTGGACTGTGGACACCAAATGGACAGAATGAGGGTGGAAGTCATTAGACTTCATAGAATGTCCACTATTGATGTTAATCTTCAAATGTGGAATTTCAATTTCGGCCCTTTTTAAACTTAAAAATTCACTTTTTGATGTTCCCTGAAGTTTTCTTCCAGGTCCCTTAAAAAGTCCTTCCTTATAATTTCCTACGCATTTGTCACGTGACATACCCATAAAGAGGCTGCGAATAGTTGAGGGTGTTGTTAAAGATTGCATCGCCATCTTTTTGATAGCAATTGCTGAAGATTTGCTAAAAAATAACATCATTTGTTTGGGAATAGTTTAAGGTAAGCCTCAGAGTTTGATTTTTATAATTTGTTGCATAAATTAATAACAATAGGCGAGGAAATAAAGGACTTTTATACAAAAACAACTCAGAGCTTTAGGCTCATCGTAAGTTTCACATTTCAAAACTTTCAGCTAGTTTTGATATTATAAACTATAGCTTCGATATTTATATACAATTCTCACATTTCAAAAAAATTTCTACGTTGAAATGGAAATCATTCTGCAGTAAAATTCCCAAAATGATTGAAAATCTGCTTTAAAAATCTGATTTTTCTGTGGTAAAAATGCGAATTTTCTGCAGCAAAATTGCATTTTTCAGGGGAATAAAAATCCGATTTTCCTGCTTTAAAAATATTATCTTTAGCTTTAGCAAATTATGTTTTAGAAAATGGCCGTTTCTGACATATTGTTACAGAAATATTTCTGTACACACCAAGGTTTTTTGTGTCTTAATGTTTCTTCGGCGCTTACCAACCTGTACGGACACAAAGGCTAGCATTTCAAGAATCTCCAAGGACATTTTAATAACCATGATGAGAAATATATTTTTTTTTGAGTCCTCGCCATGATCACAAATCTCACAAATATCATTAAAGTTTGCAAAAAAAATGTTTCTTTTTTTTCAGTTAAAAAAGATATAGCGGAAAATTTCATCAATTTGCCTCTCTCTGGTTTCAACAAAATTCAAAATGTGATAGACACCATGACACATGCCCTGCTTTCAAAACATCCGAAAATCAGATATACCATTGGATGGGATATAATGGTTTATAAAATTTCGGCATACCTTCCTGATTATCTCTATGATGCAATTCTTGTTAACATTTTCTTACCAAGTTTAAAACTCATAGGGAAAAATGTACGAAAACTACGTGCTCTAAAAAAGCTTCAATAATATATTCCTTATATTATATTCCCATATGCTACATACTGTGTGTACAAATAAGATAACGACTATACAAATTTCACCTGGCTAATTTCGCCTTTTTTGGGATTAAAAATCCACAAGCATGTGTTAGGTGACCAAGAAGGTCTATGTATATCCTGGATTAAAGGAGTCTTAATTGCTAGAAGTACATATTGTGTTCGACAAATCAGAATTTGTGGAGGTATAATAAAAAAAAAGTTTTTTCTGCCTGGGTGTCTCAAGTGAAAATGCCACCCTCAAAAAGTAGGGACCGGGGCACAGTGGTACAACGTGTTTATAAAATCAGGTTTAATGAGAAAACCAATGCTTTTGATTCGCAAAGAAGTTGTATGCAGCACTCTTTCATTAGCCAAATATTCTGCGATCTGACGCAAATATAGAAGAAAATATTTGCACTTAAAGTTTTTCTTCTTGAAAAGTAATTATTTAACTCACAATTGGATTTTTATTCTAGGTGTAATTATAAAACATTAATTACGATTGACGAGTGTATATATCCAGCTAGAATTTCAAACTAAAGTTTATGTTAATTAGCCACGTGGTCAGCTGTAAGGCC
>JAQGAE010000563.1:0-33777 GCA_034696685.1 Julus scandinavius | reverse complement strand
TGCAATGCTTTTCCTAGTTAACTCACGGTTAACCTTAGGTTTAGCTTAACCTTTGTTGGTGCAACCGGCCCTTAGTGAGGTTAGTGTAAAGACGGGAGGAGTTAAGACTGGTCATTTTGCATGGCAGCACGTCAAGGCTCATATACGCCACCAGAGTAAGTCCATCGCGTTCTTTGGTTCTTTTATTAACTTAATTGTCAGATTAAATCAACACTGCCCTTCTTTAAATAAGGACAGGAGCGAAATGCGCATCCCCACATTGGATAATGGCGATCAGATGAGCATATAACCACCAGGGGCTTGCAGGCCGCATGCAGGGCATAATGGACGCTCGACGAAGGGCCTCGCTGCAGAAGGTGGTTTTGCATCTCCACCGATTGCATCTATTTAATTGAGCTTAAAGAGCCGAGAGCCAGTCGATGTTCGTGGGAGGATTAAAGGCGTTCAAAAGCGTGTCAAACAGCGACGATAAAAGCTTCGACCGACGGCGGCCATTGTTCTTCCACGCCTCCTTGGTATATCGGACAACAAACAACAGCAACGACGAATGAAACAACAAAGGGACGAGGGTTAATTCGGCGAGTAGACAACGCGGTATAAAGTGTAACACGCTCATCAAAAGCCCATTTTTAGCTAAAACACGCCGCTATATATATAATGGGCCTAAACGCGGGGCCCTTTCCAGCGACGATAATACAGAAATGCCACTCGAAAGCAATTCGTTGTAATTTATTAGCTTATATCTGCATTATTATCCTCTTATTATGCGAAGATAGGAGATGCGCGCGGCTATTTTCCACCGGGTATTATATCTCTTTCATTGTGTAGAGAAGAATTAATATTTCCCATTCCGAAGATTCACGACAGAATTATCAGATTCACCAACGCGATACGAACCGTGAAATAGGGTCCCTCAACAGAACAAAATCCCGCACGAAGCAGCGCGGAATTAGAGCAAAGGGGTTCCCATTGTATATATATAGAATCATCCGGAATCCCATCGCGAGGGTCTCTCATATACAAATTGGCCTCACGCCCCTCTCAACAGCCCCCTCCTTCCTATTTGCATCGCTTAGCAATTCAAAGATGGCCGTCCAATTCCCGTTCGATCGCTATCGCGTTCAAAATAGACCGTGAACACGTGTCTTTTATTTTTATAATAAACCCCCAAGTTACTGTGTATACTCGAATCTCATGAGATGGCGAGAAAGTTGAGAACTCTAAAGAGATTGTGGGTCGTGGACAAGTCCTATCCGTCGTGGCAAGTTTATGAGATGCTTGGAAGTCAGGGTTGGTGTATCCAGTGGCTGCAGAAGATGAAAAAGTGTGGAGCTCAATAAAAGGATGACCATATTAAAAAGTTGGATAGAGAATGGGAGGAACTCTTATTGTTCGGAACAAGGGCAGGTTCGCTCGAGACTAACCAGCCAACATCTTGCAAAGTTCCGAACCGTCACGGAAATTTGTGATTGTGTGAGGACTGGACTGTGGGTGGATGGAGACAGCCTCGGTGGAGGACTGGTTGGGCTTGCTTACACGGTGGTGGACCTTCCAACAAGAAAGCTACAAAAGTGGGGAGATGAGGCCATGCAATATTGTAGTAGCAAAGTGCAGGGCTATTTGTCCTGTTCTTGTTATGGTAGCACCTCCTATTGGTGGGTCCTTTGGCGACATTTCAACCAGGAATGTTCCCGAAGAAGCGCCTCACGCAGGTCTCGACTCACGAGTTAAGTTTCAAATCGGCGGGATTTCCCAGGTGCTCGCATCTCATTGGTTGAAATCAGAGCTTTAAGTCGTTTCGTCGCCCACTTTTTCCGCCAGAGGCACGCGTGACAGTCGTCTAAAATCGTGCCGACGGTGGAATTTCTAGGCTCGTTTTTGATCCAAACCTTCGGTGGTGCTGATAATAATAGCGTCCAATCAGCCGCAAATCCATGTATACGCGCGACGCCGAGCAATATAACGATTAAAGTGGCGATTCCTTATAATACACGATGGGATTGCGAGTTTTAATCGACTTGAAAAGGACAATCGATTCATTCCTCCGAATCCACGCTCCCGAAATGCGATTTGAACACCTGCAACTTAAGATTCATTTATTGCTTCTGCACGGCCTACATTATTATATAATAGGTTGCGCGGCTGAAGATTAAAAGATTCGGAATTCAAGGGGGAAATTCATCCATCGCGATTCAAAAACATGGATATAGAAAGCGTCTGAAAGCAATCCACAACCATCATTTCCAATACCAATCTCAAGTGGCGAATGGGACAGGGACTACTCATAAAGGACGTAAACTTTCGTTAAAACGAGGTGGTAGAGGTCCCAACCCACGCTTATTTTGCCCATATATAGACTGCTTGACCAAGTCACATGTTACTGCTCGTATATATATGGGTAAGATTTTAGACGACTTAAAGCGTCTATACACACTAAGAAATAATGGGCGGGAAAGGTATTTTGATACATCAAAGGGCGTTTGAAGCCCAGTTACAAGTGTTTACATTTTTAAAGATGTTTCAAAGTGTAAACAATGGTTTTTCAAAATCTAAATAATAGGGTATATCTACATAAGGGTATATGCTGGGACAAATTCAAGCATATTTCAAGGATTTCAAAGCTCATACATTAAATTTACAAGTACCCCTTTCCCACTACCAATTTTACCACAATATTTTTCCAAAGGGTCTCCTGAGAATTTGAAAAAAATACGAATTCCTGCATAATCTATAGGGTTTAACATGAATTTCAAGCATAAAATCCGACTTTTCTTAGGTGCTAAAAATTCAAGAATAATTCCCGATTTTCAAGGCAGCTGGACACACTGGTTTAGCTTCATGGTTAAAGGTAAGATTTGAAAATTGTTGAATAGACGTCGCACATTCCACCAACATACAGATGTACCTCGATGAAATGAGGTCAATACGAGAGACCCTTACATATATATATCTTCCGTCCTTTCAATTTGGGCAAATAATGTTTAAATAAAGTAAGCAGAAGTATCTGAAACGGAAGCCGCGGTGTGAAATTGTATGCAGTGCCACATTAAACTGTGTTTTATTATCGCTTCATAAATTATTGTGAACGTATTGGTCCGCAATCAGACCGCTTTCAAATATATATATATATACAACATGTGTGTGTATATATATAGTATATCGTATCTGGTAAGATAGCGATGTTGTTTCTCCTTAAATAAATTATAAAAAGCGTCTAGGATGAGTCGATCGTTATACAAATAGCGACTATCGAAGAATTATTACTTTTAAAGTGTATTCGTTACTTCACTATAAGTCGAGATTTATTGGCGTTATTTTTTAGTAAAAATGACAAGCTTTGAAGTGGCGAGCGCCTATTGACTTATCAAATAAACATATATCGATAAATATACACGATAGGCACGGGGATTATTTAATGAGAAAAAATCGGCTTCATTTGATGGCAACCACCGAATCTACTGCACTATATTATATATTGCTATATCTGTATAATGTTCAGGCGGATTTTGCAATCGTTTCGTATATATATATAGAAATAAATAACTCGCTCATTTTTAAGTTGTTGGGAAAAACAGTTTGACAATCGAGGGAAGTTACGTCATAAAGATAAACCAACGTTGCATTATATATATGGCTTATTGAACATTTGAGCAAAATGAGGCCCCCAGATGGCGCTGTTATCGAAACACTCCAGGCAGGAGCGTTTTTCAATCGTGCTCGCGAGTTTCTATTGCTCGTGAAAGTTTGTGCTGACCAAATATCGATATAGACAGTTATAAATTTGATTAAAAAATGTCCTTAAATATGCAGTTATTATATGATAAGCTCAATACCATGCCACTCGTGCAGCATATTGAAGAAAAAGAAGAAGAAAAAGTAGGGGAAGGAGGATGGGACGTTTCAACTTTTAATCAACTTCCCCCCCCCCCCCCCCTAAATATATATATATATATAGCAGCAGCCCTTACCTCTCCCGGTCGTACGACCTCTTCCAATATATATATATACTGTACCCATCTTTCGAATTTTAATTTCGACTAAACCCATAATATCTTCCTCGTACATTGCAAAATGAAGCGTGTCACAATTTCGCCAGTTTATACGCGAGGTAGAAGTATATCAATTCAATCTTTTCTATATAGGTTTATGAATAGGATGGAAAATCCACGCGGGGATTTCGTGTCATAAAATAATGACGGTGCCATCGTTAAAATATAAAAGATCATCGAAGACTACCGTTTTCAAGTTCTCAAAGCTCGTCATTTACAAACATCTGAATATCACTACTAGAGAAATCTGACACGGAATGGGATGATAATCTGGACTACTGCCATCTCTATTGGCAAGATGATTTCTGAGAATTAATTTACGAAATTAAAATCGCCTCATTTCATGCATTCTTTGTTCAAACAATTTATGGAGTTAATATATAATTTAATGCACTGCATGCAGGTATTAAAATATTGTCTATATTAAGAATGAGATTAGTCTTAAAATAAAGGGATATGGTATGTGGAATAATTAATTTGTATGCTAATTTTGTGTATAATTTTCTCGTTTTCAAACCCGTCGTCTGCAGTGAGAAAATATTGAGAGCTATAGAAGGTAAGTCCCTAAAGCGCTATTGCATTCACAGCGGTTAAGAACACGATTATAATGGAGCTTTCAGGATTTTACGGCCATATTTAAAACCGCCATGTTCAAAATGAATGGGGTTAGAAGTAGTATGGTACACTACGAATAATCAATACTTTTCGTCATTTGCGAAATTACGACAAATAAAACTCCAAAATGAGCGGGTTTCTATCGAAAATAACCTAGCTATGTAGTTATGAGAAAAAGTATAAAAAGGTCGTCAAATATTTATAGTGTTTGGTACTTACAGAGCTAATTCACACTTACACATCGTCACACATCCCTCTAAACAGACTCACAGCTAGACAGGCTGAGACCTGTAAGGTTCAACCCCCTCTCTTAAAGAACTAATTAGGAATTTAACGGTCAAAAATTTATAAAACCATATAGCAATATTAATTGTATTAATTAAATCTTCCAATTATTGTGAAAGAAATTCTGAACGTTCGAGTTTCAGAAGGAAAAAGAATTATAGCAATTTGTATTTGTATTTTTTTTAACTGGGCTTAACTTACAATTATAGACTCGTTTCGTTTTAGATTTCCTCTTAATTATGTTTCTAAGTTTTCGTAAGCAATGCAAGTTGCTCGTTAAAAATATATTAGAGAAAACCGCAGCATGTTTTCCTTTATTTTCTAAAAATCGTCAGTTTAAATTTTAAGATGTTAAGCGGTTGGATGTGCTTAATCTTTTAGTTAATGATCCTAAAAGATCGTTAAGAATGATAAAGTTGGCATCGTTGAATTCCTATAATAAAGCAACGCGTTGAAGCGCCTTTTCAATTTGGTCCGCCCTAGCGGCGAAGGCGAAATGCGCTTTCAGCCGAAAATAGACGCGGCAAAAAAGCCACTGAAACGATTATCGTCCACGATATAAAGCGTCTTTGGTAAGAGGGGAAAAAGCGGCTAATTTGAATCTAATTCCCACGAATTACACTTTGTTTTCAATGTATATTCAATGTAGATTAAAATGCGAAGTTTGTTTAGAAAAAGTTATAACACTGTTTGTTTAAGCTAAAATATGTTAGAAACAGAACTAGACAACACGGAGATGAAGACAAACAGTTAAATAATTTAAACAAAGTATTGGAAGTTATCGAATTTCCAGCTTGAAGGTAAACATGGCACTCCTTATCGAAGTTAAATGGACATCCAACGAGGTGGAAGAACATCCAACGTAGTCGACGAACTTCTAACGTCGTTGCTGAACATCAAAACGCAGTTGACGAACATCTAAAAGTCTTTAATGGACATCAAAACATTCATTGAAGAACATCCAAAAGTCTTCGATGACTATCCAAACATTCGCTGACGAACAACCAAATGTCTAGGAATAAAAATCCAACGTCTCCAGACAAAATCGACGATTACGTTGGAAGAGTACTATCTCATCTGTTCCAGAGTTGCATGGCAAAACGGATGTCACCCCTAGGTAATATTCTGGAACAGATTTTTCCCTTTTATGAGAAATTCTTATCAGTGGACATTTATCTCTCCTTAAGTTTGATGTGAATAGTCCTGTTACAGTTTCGGAGACTTCCCACACTCGCCTGCATGTGATTCTCCTGATTCCATATCAGTCTTGTCAGAGTCGCTCCAAATAAACTCTGGAAAACTTCCGTTCAACAGAAAGAAGTTTCCTCATATACAGTCTTATTTCTGTGCCATGCCAGTATCAAAAAAAAAAACGAACTCCAGCAAACTTTGACCTTATGAAGATGATGACTCCTTCGGTAAATATTCGAACATTTAAAGTAGACGTTGTTTTGGTGAAAAAATCTGTTTATTAAACAGAAAATGAAATAATTTGTCAGTGAGTTTAGCATTTAAGAGTATCTAATTAATTTGTGGAACCGAGACGATAAGTTGAAAGACATCTCTTTAATATAATATCCATTTTTAAAGAAAATCGCTGTAAATTAAAATTTACGACTGTAATTCAAATGCTGAAACTTAATTCCCACATTATTAGATGTGGCGTTTTTTGGGGGGATTATTTTTGACGTTACTCGCGTGTTTACTTATCTAACGATTCACATCTATTATACAAATTAGGCCGAACCAATTCGAAAAATCCATCGGTTGGACAAAGTTACGAAAATGGAGAAAAGCATTTGAAAAAAGAATATGATAAAATTGCGCAAATTTCTCACTTGGAAAATCTATAAGTTCAAATTAGGAACTCGGTCGTGGGTGCATTTCTCGATGCAATTACCTCATGTTCTGCCCACACGAACAATATAAAACACGACATTGCCATTAAGGTTCGCACAAGCGTAGATTATTTCAAACTTCACCGTCCTACATTCGCACTGGAGTTCAAACTTGTTCGAGGGATGTTCATACAAGGTTGCGGGGGTGGACAACCTGGCAGATATATAACTACAGGCATCGACTCTGATAAATGGAAATGCATGGCTATATATATATATAAATTTATGATAATTCAAACTTAATGACTCGCTTCTTGTCGACTGTCAAACAACTTTGGTTTCCACCTTACATAGTGGTATCAGGGCAATAATATTTTCAAAAGGTCGTAGCGTAGCGAACTGAATATTATAGGGTGAGGCATAATTCAGTAACTCGCGAATATCTTCATTAGGGGCCGTCCATAACTGACGCCACGCACTAAGGGGGGAGGGAGGCCCACACATTTGTGACGATGGGTGACGAGGGGGAGGGGGTGTTTAAGAAATGTGACGTCACGTCAAAAATTAAAATGCGCTTTTTGAATTTTTTTGATTTATTTAATGATAATGTAACCCTTTCAGTTCTTTTTTTAAATGGCTGAAGGGATTTTAATTAAACTTATTACACATGTTTATGTGGTCCATATCACTGAAATCTGCTATATTTTTCTCCCAATTCCACGACTCTTTGGAGGCGGCAGAGTGTTGTGACGTCATAATTGAGGGGGTGGTCTGACTTTTTGTGACTAAGTGTGGCTTGTGGGAGAGGTTAAAAAATCTTCCAAAATCGCGTGACGTCATTTATGGACGGCCCCTTAGAGTACCGATTCCGGTTTTTGAGATTTTAAAACATATCAATAGCAAAATGTACTAATTGCAGCTTAAAGTCAGGTATATTTGAGAGGTACTGAATTATGCCTAACCTAGATATTGATATATTTAAAAGCAAACTTTAAATATCTGGAAATACAGTAGAACCTGTCTAAATGCATATGCTTGGGGCCGGTGAAAAAGTTATATATATACACAAGCTGGAAAACACTCTTATCATGGATTAAAATCTGATGCAGGCAGAGGGAAATGTCCAGACGTATCTCCAATCAAAAAGCTTTTCTCCTATAAAGCGAAGTTTAATTTGCATCGATCGTGCTCGCACATTACTCTAATTGCACGAAACAAGAGTAAAGTATACAGGCATCACCTCTCTCCATTTACATATATCTATAATATACTGACTATTGCAATTATATATAGGTTGGGTATAAGGGAACTGCATTACACCCTATGCTAAATTGACAAATTATTACGAGACACATGACTCGGTTTTTCGCCATGTGAACCGATCTGCAATATTGCATTAATGTTTAGTATAGATAGATAGATCACAGAATACAGGCTTATTCGTTAACTTAATCAAGAATGTAAGTGCGGCTAATGAGCGCTATAGCTCCCCTCAATCATAGCCTCGTGTGGATATATCACCGACCAGAAATTTATCGATCAACTATAATTACAGGGAGCGCCGAACGAAGGTATGCCTAATGAAGATGTTGGGGAGCAATTTAACAATAATGTCTAAGTCGCTATGGATTTGGGGGCATCTGCCTGAAGAAGCTCCTGGAAATTCCCTCCAATGAAATTTGATCCCTCTCCACGGTCATGTTTTTGTTGTTGTCATTTAATTATTTATTGATCCTGTATGTATATCCTGTACATGACAATATGCTCCTTATGTTTGTAATCATTGTACTTTGGGTAATTTACCCCTGCCACGTGGCACTCTTGTGCTGACTGTAAGGTAATAAATTGAATTGAATTGAAATACGTGGCGTTGCATCGAAACGTTTGGTTCGCCCATTTCGAGCCCCGAGTGTTATTGGAGACCCCATTCACATTTTATAAATTGAAATTGTCAGGAAATGCCAATTAGTCACTACATTTACACGTAGGTTTCAGCGAACACCCGTGATTATAAATCAAAAAGTTTCAGATTAAATTTTTTGGTGGATTAGGCAATCACGCATTGCACGCGTGTATGACGGGAAAAGCTAGCCGCCTAATTGATGCCCAAAATCCAATAAATCCTAAAACCAAATGAAGTTACTTCGAAACTATCAAAACTAACAACCACGCTATTTGTCGATTTATCGAAGGACGCCGTGGTTAGAATTCCTGTTATATGAAAACCTGATGATGATTGAATGTAGCATTTCTTAAGCATCGTAAAAAAACGATAGATTCGTCTCTCCATCCGTCTTTTAGCCAATAGAAGATTTCGTAAACAGCCTTAACAGCAGTATATTGTAAATATACGCTCGCGAAAAGCCAAATAAAAGCATCGAGGAAAAGCCGACGCTAAAATCGATTCTCACCTAAGCTCTTATAACTTAAACGTGTACATATAACCCGCTATTGCATTCGTGGCAAACGGCCATCGGAAAGCGCATTTACGAGACTCCGTCCAATTGGGAGTTCGCTCCGTTAAATCAATAAAACATATATACGTTCGCAAATCGTTTCAATCTTATACTCCATGAATCAGACACGAGGAAAAGCTGCTTACGGATCAATCGTAATCACGTAATGACGCTCACATCGCATCTACAGCCGCAATTTAGACAGTTTACAAATGCCGGCAACTTGAAACGCGATCGATCGAGTTATCTGTAATGTCCGCTAGATGGCGGTCGAAGTACAGATTCTACAATTGAAGATATGCTATTGGAGATGAACGGGGGTTTCGCAGCGCCATCTAACTGGAAAATAGCCAAGTAGTCTATAGTTCAGCGGCAATTGTTTAATTTTTTAATTGTCTCTGTTCATTTTAAAATTCTTAAGTCACTGATATTCATCTCTCGCATTGTAAATTTTGTCTTTCCTTTTTTTTTTTAAAAATTTTTTGTGTATTTTTTTGTGTATTTTGGACCTGTGGTCTGCTTTGTACTCCTTGTGAGTGTTGACAACAATAAATAAATAAATAAATAAATATAAACAGCTCAATCAGAATCAGAATATAAACAGCACTAAACACTATAGCTACTCTTAAGGTGCGTTTCCAACTGAGAGAAACTCTCGAGATTCTCTATAGAACACTTCTCAATGTAGCACATGCAGAAATGCGTTTGTTACTAATCGAGAGCTGACTTTAGCGAATTTTATCGATAGTGGAAACGTGAGCCCTGAACTTTCTGATAGCAGTTCGCAAAATAAGAAACATGATCAAATTTTGAGAGCAGCTGTCGAGAGCTAGGTCAAAATGTAGCAAAATAGCGCCCTGATGATGGTCTTTCTCGCTGAGCATCGAGGAGGTGCTTATGTTTAGGGTTTTTTTTAATGTTTATATAGAGCTAAGTTTGGTAAATTTTGTGGAATACGAGATGTGACGAGTAACTCTCGAGAGAATTGGTTTTTGAAAGCAACGCGAGAGGAACTTTTCGATTCAGAAACATATCTACGTTTGATTCAAATTTCAAAAGCGTGGAAGTAAGTTTTAGTGGTTTGATGTCAGGACTCCGAAAATTACAAAAATTCGATTATCTCAATTGCCCCTTAGACATTTTAACTAGACACAGTTTATAAATAAGGTATATTAATTTGATATACTAACAATGATAAACTCATTAGACGTGAACGTATGGATCGCACGTTTTCTTGAAACTAATTTAAACGACTGATGTAAGATAAAATAAGAAAGATGGTTTCGCTGACCATGCAAGGTGCTGTATATATATATATATATATATGAAAATAAAGCACTCTCCATGGGTTGTTCGGCGTGTATAGACATTGTATATATTCGCTGAGGCGGCAGATTGGATCGATAAGAAAGGCGAGTTGTAGCGACACGAAACACGAAAGCGCCGTTGAAATGTATATAGAAGCAGGCAGGCAGGGAGCCAGAGCGCCTCACTCAATTAAATCTGTTCTACATTACAAAAGTGAATTCATTAAATTTCTCTCGGTGCTTATTTGCATTTATCGACGCTTTTCCACGAACTATTCTTACTCGATAACTCCAGCTATATTCCGCGAAGTCTTCTCACCCGCCCACTATATACATGCTATAATATACGGAGTAATATTCACTATACTATATACATATATATACTATATAGCAAATATTGTTATTTATACGCATAGACAATTGTAAATAAACCATAATTTGGGAAGTACCGTAAACAGAGGTCCTTCCGCCAAACATGCCAAAGCCGTAAAATGCATGCCACGAAAGTCTCAATGTTCGACAAACATGCAACACTACGAACACACAAACAGTATACCAAACGCTGTTTGGAGTAAAAATCTGATGACTTTAATCTTTTATAGCTCTAAAACGATGACAAAATGCATACAGATCCTGAAGGCTCGTATATTCTTTTAAAATGCTACGAGTTAAATATTTTTCCCAAAACAAAAATGAATTCTAAAAAGTGTACCCACTGTACCCCGGTCTCACCTATTGATTACACTTTTACTCAACTGTAAAGGTGCGTTTCCACGTGAGAGAAACTCTCGAGATGCTCTCCGTAGCAGTTCTCAATGTACTTATAGCAAGAGTAAAAACGAGCGTGCTGTTCGAGAGCTGTCTCTGATAGCAGCTCGCAAAATACGAACTATGTCCGACTTTTGAGAGCATTGAGGAGGAGATGCTTATCTTTAGGGTTTTTTTTTATATTTAGAGCTAGCTATACGTTTGGGAAATTTTGTGGAAAACGAGATGTGACGAGTAACTCGCGAGTTAATCTCACTTTTAAACCCACATTTACTCAACTAATAAAGCTAAGTTTTAATTCATTTTAACATAAATTTGGTTTGTTTAGAAGTGAGATAAATATCCATCGAACGGTACGAATTAAAAAACGTGGATTAATCTATCGTGATAAACGGATTGATATAATTGTGCTGACTTAGCACAACTTCAGCACTATATAAAATATTTCATTTTGTCAAACAATTTCGAAAAACGTTCAGAAGCTTGAGTCGAATTGACTTATAAGAAAGAGTTAATTCGTCAAAACTCCTCAATTAACCGCCGCGCGTATTTGAAATATATATGTACGTTTCCCAATTAAAGGCAGAATTGGCGATCTATTAGCGTCAAGTCTTTTTTCTACTCGTACATATTGAGAGAGAGAGGCAACTATTGGAAGTAAGTAATCGCAGAAATTACCGCGTCTTCGGGAAATAGCTTCGAGGTTGAAACCGAGGAAAATCAATATATAAAAAAAGACGAGGACTAATTGAATCGAGGATCTTTTCGTTTCAAATTAAAGGATTTTCATCGCGAGGCAGAGTGGGTGAGACTCCCTTCCTCGTCTTAGCCAATTTCTTACGAACAAATGTATATATACGATCGACTCGTATTTGAACAATAGATAGCTCTATTATTAACGAACATTCGTCATTCGTCCGCACGCATGGCGGAAAAACGGGACTGAAAATGAAAACGCCAAACAATTAAAAAGGGCAAAAATAACGCGACAATTGTTCGTGCGTCTCTCCTATTAAATACCTGCATGGCATGTATTTTTTTCAAACACAGATGTGGGCAAAGTAATACAACTATGCACAATAAATAAATTGTATCATGATCAACCATATTTAAATAAACCAAATAGAGCAATTAAAAAAAAAATGTTTTTCAAAACGTGAGTAGTTCATTATTTTGATTTGAGGGGGCAGCACGTGTCTTACGATTCATCAGTGAAAGCAGATAACAGCTTTTCTACATGGTATAGTTCATACTCTACTTAATATAAAATTTCGGAAATATATTGTAAAATATGTGTATTCTTTCGAAAAATGTGTTTGAAAAAATACATGGCAGGTATAGAGGACTTGGATTTGGCTCGTGCACCGCCTTAATCTAAGTCAACATTTTCGAACCCAAGGCACACAAAATAGGAGCCAAAATATCACGGCACATCATACGTTTTCCTATGGAGCGATATTCTTTCATTGCCTCGACGAAATAAAGTAACATTTTTTTTTATTTTTTTTTTTTTTATTATCAAAACGCTCAAAGAGCATACAGTTCGTCAGAAACAAAGTCATTTAAGAAACTGATTTATTTTCAACAAGTTTAGACGCGGCACACCTAAATATGGATGCCCTTCACGGCACACCGCTTGAAAAACACTGATAAGGTTAATGATATTATCGAAGTAGGAGCCCGACATCGATTAAAAACATATCACTGATCAAACGGATTTTGAATCTTCCCGTAAAAAGCGAGTGATCCCGAATCTTTTAAAAGCTTCTAAGATGAGATAAAAAAGCAGCGATGTGCTTTTGCATTGAGAAGACGACGGAAGGAAAGAAGTAAAAGCTTTATTTAAAAATGAGGACGAAAGGCGCGACTCCTTAATTTGCCTTTCATTCAAAGTCATTTGCATATCTGCTTTTCTCGGTATTAGAAGCAATTGCCATTAGAAGCCATTAGGCCTGGCATCGGGGAAGAATAATAACAAGGGCTGTAATCCACGAACAAGTACGTGCGATGCATGCTTCCGCTCGACATCGAAAACCTCCCTTCTTGGGCACTCCCTCGCACACGTGGTCTTCGTGATGTATTACGAGACCCACCCACGAGCCAGCTTATTTCAACTTGACATTTTCAAAATAACATTTCGATGACAATTCATTCAGTCGAGGATTTTGGGGAAAAATAGCCGATTTCCACCAATTTCGCGCTATTGTTATTAAGGATCCCGAACTTTCATTCAACGAGTCCGTGGATGCGTTAAATTGCCATCGCTGAAATAGACGGACAATCGGATGAATTATTCGAGCATGGGGTACCTCACTGCATCAACGGGAACGTGACCCACAAACGGGTCTTGACATCGACAGAGGTTTTTAGTATAACATCGAGGCATTCGTGTCATCTTTCGCTGATTATGCATTGAATAGTATAGGCGCTATTTTCTGAATTTTTATGTTTAGGTTTTGGTCGCTTAAAAAGAGAGAAGAAGTTGGAGGATGTTGCGTACTGCCCATCTTAGAGAAGTTGTTCGTAGACGAAATAAGGCAATATAAAAGCTATATTGTGCCACGGTAACAGACGCATTTGTTTCGAATGACATTTAAGGGCAACGACAAAATGATCACGATGCATCGACTGAAACGGCAGGAATAAAGTGCTTCACATGTCCATAGATGGCGCTGCGTGACGTGGACGAAGCTCTCGGGTCGAGGGTGCTCGTCACACGTAGCCATCTACATTGTCCTTGTATATTACGATCGATAAACCATTATTCTTTCTTCTCTATAACCCCCCTTTTAGTTGCAATTAATGCCAAAAACAGGATAAGACCCTCGGTTGTTGTTCATCGATTTCATCGGATGACACCTCCCGAGTCATGCAGACTAAACTTAATAACGAAAGGATAAAAGCAGATGCTCGCGTAACCATAGCGTTTACTCTGCTCGATAAATATGGCGGCGATTGAAATAAGTTTCCATCAACGATGGATCCAACAGCGAGGCTCGATTTCAGCGACGTTATTGGAAATCATTATTTTGGCGTTAAACCAATTTCTAGCGCTAATTCTTATATCGTCGCAGTCCATCGCTATTCGCCTTCTCTGCTTCAGATTGTCACGTTGTTAACGATTTCAGACAACTCGACAGCACGAATCGGAAGATGGAGTTGAGTGTTTTTCAACCGCTGTACCGCGGCACACTAGTGCGGCACCGAGTGTGCCGCGGGAGCTCGGAGGCGAGTCCGAACATTTAAAGGCGTTTAGTAGAAAACTTATACAAGACCATGTATGGACTCTATTTAGTCTTTGATGGATTATATAAAATCGTCATGTAACCACTGATCTTCCTCCAGTATTGGAGTAGTGTTTTCAGCTTCTTCCGCCAGGGATGGGGGGAATCTTTCGTTGGTTGGGTCCCCTGCTAAGGGGTTAGCTTCTTCTGATCTCCCTCCAAGGCGCTCGGTTCTTCTTAAACCCTCCATTGCCTAAATGTTCTTTCGCTCACTAAGTTAGCGTACTGTAGGGCCGAAACCTGTAGGAACGATACTTGAGAACGATAGTTCATCGATGCTCCTCCAGTAGTAGGTACGAAGGTTCGTGCCTGAGGTTTGGAACGATAGTTCCTTGTTATCTTACCCTTTTAGTGTAGGGACGAAGGTTTGGAACAATAGTCAACTGAAATGGGATCCAATTTTGAGTTCGTATGTTTGAATTCACAAACCAATACTGGCTTTTATGGAGGGTTATATGATTATTTATGCTCTGTGAACGTTTGTGTTTGTACGTGTGATCTTTGTGAGCAGTGCAATAAATAACAATAATAATAATAATAGTTCCTCGTAGAAATCACTCGTTGACGTCCTTTATAGGCTTCTATAAAGAGCTAGTTCTTAAATAGAGTCCTATTCCAATTTCCCGATAATTAAAACATCGTTAAGAATTATGGATTTATGGAAGATTTTATCTTTTGTTTCTTTTTAGGTAAGTAAATCCCTGCCGATCGTTATATTTATTTGGTGTTGCCGCAAAACAGTTAAGTTGAAGTCATAATGAGTCATTTATGGGCATGTTCACATATTCCGAGCATCACTGTTCCTCAGCGACTTAAGTGCCCTTTTTTCCCCGTGCCACGACAGTTTCAGACCTAGTTCAGTGTGCCGTGAATTGAAAAAGGTTGAAAAGCAGTGATGCAGATTGTACAGTAGACATGTGTGGGTAGGGTATAGAAAGGAGGGGAAATGAGTCACCCGAATAACCCAGTGCCTGCAGAAGAATCAATTAAGCACGCGTGCTTCGGGGGGTAAAAGAGTGCGCACTGTATATATATATGCATATCGATTCTCAATATTATCCACGCATGAGCGGAGAGAGAAAGCCTCATTAGCATTTATATACGCAAATTGTCTCCGTATCATCGACAATATCGATTATGCCCACTCGCCATTCGCCCCATCAAAATACAAGAATGGACAGCCGTTGTTACATCATGCACGGGAGCAAAACGTGTCTCACTCGCTATATCATAACAATACACGATAGAAAACCGATGAAATTGTACGGACCAAAAAAAAATACGCCAATATAGTTATTTAAGCATCGCATCAGAAACGTTAATTGGCATCCGCGAGTTCGCTTCCACGTATATATTTTATTATTAAGTACGATATAGATTAGTTTCAGCACACGAGTATTCGGGGTTCTCTCCCATCAAAAGGGAGTTTTTTATACGAGTGCCATTCAAAAAATCAATACCAATTCCACGTACGTTACATAACTTAAATATACTTTTCAGATATGTTCGGTTAAACTGGAGAAAAATGATTCTAAACATATCCGACTAATAGCTGTAATTATTCCAAGAGTGCATCTTTTATTTTCCGAAAGGGACGAAATCAAATCGCGATTTAATGAAAAAGCCATTACAACGAGTATAAATGTTTAGTGGTTTTAACGGATTTTTAACGTGAAATTCAGTACGCGTGACCAGCCCTAACGCTTCTGATAGTGCGTTCAACACGAGGACAATTAAGGAACCGGGAATTCAATTTATAGAGTTATAAAATGTGGCTTAAGCATCACATTTTAGCATCGCGAGCGCAGACTACACTGCGAGTCATAAAAAAGTAGAACCCAATAAAAAATCACAAGTTCGTTAAAAATGCTTTTGATTGATATTAAATTTGGCACTTGCATAGAATAATGGTGTAGGAACAAAATTTAATTATAAAATTTGGGGAAATGTTCTCCGGCTGCCGTTAAACAAGCCCGGAGTCTAACGCGCCATTCTTTGATCGACGAATCGAGTATAGACTGGTCCAGTTAATTCAATCCAAGTTTTCTCAATTCGTAGTTTCGAGTCTTCTATATTACTAATTTACGATTTGTAAACCTTTTCCCGGAGAACTCCCTACATGTTCAAGTCCACCGGATTCGAGTCCGGACTGTTTGGTGGCCAGTGGTTGGGTTCGACGAACTGCTTCTCGAGCACGGCGAGTGGGTGCACCGCACCGTCTTGTTGAAAAATTAAAAAATCCGAAATTTATCGCATGTCCGGAAGATGTTTTTGTTCCTACACTATTATTCTATCTTAGTGCCAAATTTCATTTAAATCTAAGCATTTTTCACCAAGTTGTGAATTGTTTTATTGGGTACTACTATTTTATGACTCACAGTGTATATGTAATAACATCCCAGGGACTTGTGCACCTGCCCATGCAATCACCAAAATATTTGAATGGCAAAACTTTAGTATCGCTATAATGTAACATTTAAATTGATTCAAAAGAGGCCACCTCATGCACCCACCAATAATATTAACGCTCACAACAAGTTTCTTCCATCATGGAATTTTGGTTCAATGTTAGTTTTTTTTTTTTAAGTGATTATATCCTTAGAATCGAATGAAATTTTTGACATTCGATTAACTAATTGACCATGGTAAAACCCATAAAAGATGGTGTCTTCTAAACAATGACAAGGCTTTAAAACACAGGGTCAAATGTGTCATCCCATCAAAATGTGATTTTCATGGAATTTTCGTTCAAATTTACGCTAACCCGAGTTCGAACAACATTATAATGTACTAGTTAATGCACAAGTTAATAGCTTATATAAACCCTCGTCACGCGAACATGTTAAATGATATACGGCGAAGTATAAAACAGCTGCATTATACGAGGTTAATTGGCATTCGTCTTATCTTCACACGCAGTTTCATCAATATTTTATTGAAGTATCCGCATTAAAACATCTCCGTTTTAGTCAACACCATGCACGCAGAGCTTTGAGAGCCTCGTTAACCTCGTTTAAGGCAACTCAATTGGACGAAAATGCGCGCAGGTTAATGCCTGGTGTGAAATTCATCGACAATAATAACACTATACTTTTTCTCACATTTACGTTGAAACTGAATAGCAAAGCATTTAACCAAACAGTGGTTTTATGACGATGTGCCGCCAAAAGTCAGCAGGTGTGCCGTGGAAGTTCAAATTGAAACCATGTTTTTAGGGAAAATTTTCTTATAATTTTAATATATATACTCCTGAAAAATGGTATTCAAACAGATATACCATTTGTTTTCATAAGTTCGTTCCATATATATCATATTTTAATCTCCAAATAAGTGTTGGTAGTAAAATCCAAAGCATCGAAGCATCGAGGTTAACTGGTACAACTAATTTCATTATTAATACAGCGCAGCATTTCGGCATTAAATCATCTTCGGGTCAATTGTGTTGCACAATTTACGAAATACTAAAAATGTAATTATGCCAAATAAACAAGAGATAAAGAAAGGTAAAAATTATTATTTTACACATAGCGAGTTACCATGAAGCGCACGAATTTTCAAAAACTATTATTAAATCACTCTTATACTATACGCGTAAAATATTAATTATTACCTACCTCTATGTGTTAATTGTTTATTTGACATTATTACAATTTTATTATGATGTGCATTATGTTGCAGAACATCCGAAAATGGCCAAGTGCCGAAACATTGCGCTGCATTAATAATAAAAATTGGGGGTGACATTTAACCTCGCTTTTTTGGGTTCTACATCACATGAAATTTCTCCCAAAATTTTGTGAATTTCTATATAATATATTTACATTATATTTTACAACAATTCGTTCATGCATTTCCAGAAATTTCTTCCACAAATTCATCGCAATCTGCGAGAAATTCTAGGATGAGATTCTATGAAGTAACAACTCTGAATTGCTACTTTGATATCTTTTTCGTATTCCAGTGTTTTTGAACCAGTTTGCCGCGACAATTTAAAACCTACTTCAGTGTGCCTTGAGCTATTTATACAGGGGTGACCAACGGGTGCGAGCTTTTTTTAAGGGATTCTCCCTTCCTTCGTAGGCCTATCATTAACACGCGACGCCATAATTGAAGAGTATTAATGACGAGCAGCTGCAACAATGCGTGCATCAGCTGCGCAATTCTCATTAGCTTTAAGAAATAAAAAAATATAGCATCGTGAGGCGTGGAAAAAGGCTAGAAATTAAATACTTCATAAACAATAGCATATATGCGCATCGCACGCTATATATATATATAAATAATAAATGGCGCATTTGATACAGCAGTATTCAGCATTCGATGCCAATGAGTTTAGGAGACAACTGCGAACTTACTCGTGCTAATATACACAGATGAATAAATGATACCAGTTCACATAATGTACATACAGAGAGCGTGACTTCAATGTCAAATTATTATACATGTAGGATAAAAAAAAAATTACGATAATGCTTTAATTTAATCCTCCTCAACCGGGCTCATATATAATCAGCATGTTCTAGGACGATGTTTTTTAAAACTTTAATTCGCATTAAAATGAAAATATAGGTTAACTAAATACTAAATGCAACGTTTACCCCCGTACCACAGTTGATGAAATCGCAGGAGCTTGAGACCGAGCTGCGTCTTAAGTTCCAGATGCATATCACAGTTGCACAGAAAAATCGCCAGGACGAGCCCAGGAACGTATCTACGTATATGCCGTAAAGCGAAGTATGTTCGGATGTGTTTTTTGTTGCATAATAACATCGATATTTTAAATTGCAGATTAGTTAATTTATGATCATAATTAAATCCTCTTTCATCACGCGTGTTATGTATTTAAGTAATACCTCCCATTAATAATTTATTAATTTTCTATCGTCTTTATGACGGAATTGCAAAGTCATTTAATTATTTTCCTTATTGTTTAATTATAGAAAGAATACAAAATGTTAATATCCCAATTTCCAAAAACGAGCCCATATATACCACAGATGCTCACCAAACTGCAGCTCAAGCTTGGCCTCCTCTAAGCTTAATCTCAAACTTAAACTCAAGCTGGAGTCATATTTACCTGTCTTGTCACAGTCTTGAGCATTTTTCTGTGCAGCTGTGCATGGTATTCATCTGGAACTTAAGACGCAGCTCAGTCTCAAGCTCATGCGAATTAAGCAACTGTTGTACAGGGGTCAGCTTCTCTCGTATAGGGTGGCATCTCAAGCTTTAGCTTAAGCTTGAGAAACAGCTTATAAGACGAGATAAAGCTTAAGCTTCAGTGTTTAGTTTTGCACCATAAAATCAACAATTGATTTGATTAGAAAAGCAGATATTGATTAAATTGTGACAATTTCGAAGAAGTGATATGGTATTTAGCAAAGTTTAACGAGCGGTTGTGCTTTTTAATTCAATTTAAGCCAAATATTGATAGTGATTATGATAAATTTCCTTCCAACTTGTACTAAAAAATCAGGAGCAATGAAACGTGCGAGACAGAATAATTAACGCGTCATTAAAATTTCAGGCCGCTTTGATGCGCTCGTTTAATTCTAATTTGGAAGCGTAATTAAGACTACGATCGATATACCAAAAATCTTATTATATATGCGATCCTCCGGTTATCAAAATCTCATTAAACATGTATACGTAGTGATGCTATACGCTATATAATATTGCCTCATAAAAGCATTTATGAAAGTGTTCCCTATACCAAAGGTGAAAAACATTTCAAACGCCTCCAAAAAAAGACGCGGAAGTTTGAAACCGAATACAGATATCTCAGGCACGAGTTTCTAATTTAATAGCAAGGGGTTAAAGTTTCGTTAAACCATATAGACATCTAGAGTCAACTAGATGGTTTCTTCCGGAATATTATATTGTGTATACTCATTGAAAATATACTTTATTTGTCACATTTTAACTTATTTTTGTATAACGCGCGTTTTTCCGTGAGAGTAACTCTCGATTGCAGTTCTCAATGTATAGCGAGTGAAAAAAATGCGCGAGTCACTGCTCGAGAGCTGTCTCTGCATAGCAGCTCGCAGAATACGAACCATGATCGAATTTTGAGAGCAGCTGTCGAGAACTATATAGGTCAAAATGTAACAAATATTTTGTGATGGCCTTTCCCGCATAGCAAAAGAGCATCGTGCTTATATTTTTAGTTTTTTTTTCTCATTATATTTAGAGGCTAAGTTTAGGAAATTTGGTGGAGTTAATCTCAGGTGGAAACGCACCTTTACAGGATATTAATTAAGAGCAGTTGTCATTTTAGCGAGTTCCTCGTACCCGATACAATAAATCAATTCACAAATTGCAAACGCATCGCATTACGATTTTTTCCTCGCAGGAAAGAGTATTTATTCAACACGGGATTTTTGTCTCCCTTTTATTTCATTTATGAAAGATGAGAGAGAACCTATCCTTAAAGCACCGACATAAATTGTTCCCCATCGAAAGGCCCTTATCAACCCTTATACTCGTATATTGTATTCGTCGGTTGCTCTACGATTCAAGCATGCCAAAAAATGTTCCCGAGCATATTGTCATCCTCTCATCGGAGTCTCAGGTATACATGTCTATATTGAGGATCCGAGTGTAGTAGTAGTAATAGTAGTACTAGATGATTTCCCATTGAAAAGGCGCCCGTTTTGATGCTTACATAATAGGCGTGATTGTGGATGAGCAACGTTATATTTAAAAAGCGCTCTCCGCAATAGAAGGAGCCTAAGCACAATGGATGCATGATCTCGGTAAATGTCAGAATGTAAAGTAACGAGAATAGCTTCATTTCCCATTTCCCTAGCAGTTGTTATAAGTAGGGAGGGGGGGGGGGGGAGAAAAGAGGCTCGAAATGCCATTCTCCATCATTCTTCCCTCGCCATCTATACTCTCGGCGAGATGATTCAACTGCATTCACGTATATAGCCTTTGAAATATCGACTTTTTCCGGCTTACAACATCCATAGAGTTGGAAACGAAGCGTTGCCGGGAAATGCGTAGAAATGATTGTGTCGGCTTATCCCCTCACTTAAGGTCGGTCGAATGACTAATGAAACTCGGATCGATGTTTCAGTAGGGATTGGAAACATACGGGCAAAAAGAAGACGAACGAGAAGAAACTGAAGATGGAGAAACCCCCATCCCCAACCCCCCTCCCTTATTCACTCGCCGTTTAATAAAACGTCACCGTTATCACAATGGCTTCGAGGCACGGACGAAGCCCTAATACCACCGATGTGTATACGAGTGCCCTTTGGGAATGGAAGAATTATTAAGGACGAAAATGAGGGACGATGATATCGCGACTCTCGCGGTGAACTCATTAAATAACAGCCATTGGGAATCTAATAAACAACGTGATGGCGAATGTTAAAATCTGTTAATGGATAAGAACCACTATTTATATTTCGAGGCAATTCTTGCTATCAATTGTTTCATTTTCCTGCCTATAGGTCATTCGTATTTAAACGTCGGTGGTGGTGGTTTTAAATAGCTGAGAATCAATTCAACTATAGAAACGGATACATTCATTTGAACGCCCATGAAAATAGCATTGAAATGACATTTCTCTTAAATTATTCATTTCTCAGATATATTTACACAGGGCGAATTGGTGAAGCTTAAATTACGAGAAATACGAAACATACAATATTCGATTACTTAAAACGACAAACAGTTGATTAAAGTCAGTCATGCAACTCACCTCATATTCATTTCTTCAATATCCAATTAAGTGAAAGTTGAGCGAACGAAAGAGGTGTCCAACGGCGATGAAAAACCACGTGAACAAGATGGATGGTCGTCTTTTCTCGTATATAATGTAACATGAATTTGATTAAAATGGGATGAACGTGACAACATTAAATTGCACTTAACTCCGCTGGCGCTTTACAAATTCATCGAAATGGTTTGTGGCGTTATTTCCCGTTATGCAAATCACGAATTCCGCAGAAATTCACACAATGAACACACGTGACACGAAGGTAAACGCTATATTTACCTTCTCACAATTCGATCATCGGGTAAATTAAGCGGAATGTTGCGCAAAATTCAATAATTAGTTGCATGCATTAAAAGCAAATCGCGCGAAAACAATAAATTTACCAGGAAATCGTAGAGCTCTATTGTATTTCACTCTAAGAAATATTGTGAAAAAAAAAGGTGTTTTGAAACACCCTAGGGTTTTTGGAAGCCCAGATATATATGTTTACATTTTTAAAGGTGTTTCAAAGCATGAAATGGTTTTTCAAAACCCAAATAAAGGTGTTATGCATACAATAACTTAGGAATTTGAGCATATGCATACGTTCCATTTAGGAATTTAAGCATGTGCCTACATTCCATTTTGGATTTCAATAATTATTCCATTCAGAATTTAGTTTATTGCTAATTCTGCAACTGTTTTTAACTGGAGGTTTTAGCCATTATTTAGCTGATTGTTAAAGGTAAGTCGAATTCTCTTAGTTTAGTTTTTAAAATATTACGAAGTATCCTCTTAACACCCTTTATTAATGTCTTCGATTTCATTTTTTGAATGAGTTTCAGAAATGATGCCGCACTATGATGGATAAACGATGCGTATTTTCAGTTGCTGCTGATGTGTTGTTTTTGTGTAATTAGTATTTCTATTCGTTAATAAAATTTCAGTTGAATAAAGTATGTCTCAATTTATTGACTTGGCATGTATGTATGTATGTATAAGAGGTATAGGTAATAGGTATAATAATATTATTACAGTAAATGTGTATATACATTTGTAAAGTGCGTTTTTGTTGTTGTTGCTGTCACCATTTGTTGACGGAAATCCAAATAATAACTTGAGACATCATACACACAGACCATTCTCATCCTTGTCCTGATTCGACATTGTGTCCTAAGTATTATGTGTCAGAATTTATTATTATTTGTATTTCCGTCAACAAATGGTCGTAGTTATAAACTAACAACATAAGTGGATAGAGCACACATGACTTCCTATTTAACCCCATTAACAGGATTTTCGTAACTAGAAGATTTAAGAAAAAAAAAATGTGTGGCATACTGGTCCACCCTGTATAATATCTGCAATACATGGGGAAAATGACTCCGAAGTAATGATACCCTTATGTATATTATAGTAAAATAAATTAACTATATTTCGTTATGAGGGCGCTTTTAATCTATATATTTAGGTTGACTTGCATGAAATTTAAGTTATAAGCTGTTGTATTCTTGGTTTTGCTTAACAATACCGTGTATGTCCTCGTTGGTATAGCAATTGAACTTGTCGAGTGTGACGCATGCACTGTATCCAAGTTAAGAAATGCGAGGAGGAGAAGAAGGCAATTAAGAAGAACACATATAATCATCACTTTATATACAATATAGGCCTAAGTGGTATGGTATACAGAAAGGAGGCAGCTGCGATCGACGCGTTGACCCTTATGGACAGCAGCTGGGGCTCAAAGAATCTTTCGCGATGCAAAAAGAGGTCTGAATTAAAAGTGTCAAAGCTCACTTCGACGAAAGACGATCGTCGCTGCTTTCGTCGTGTTTTGTGTTTGTGTTGTACACTCGTATGTCCTCACGAGGTTGTTATCACCGCACACGACACTATCATCATACAGCGAAGCACACAACCAGCGTCTCGAAGAAATCACGTATAAAAGATGATGATGATGACCAGCAAAATTCTTCTTCGCACCTTCATAGAATTAGAATCTTAAGTACGAAGCGTCGCTACAAGTTTTTACTCGGGTGAAAAAAAAGGAAAGCGATGGATTTAGGCGATTATGGATACGAAAAATGCGTTTTGATCACAAGAAGAGCGATGGGGGAGATGAGGAGTTGCTGCTGCTGCTGCTGCATGGTTAAGGACCCTGAAAATACATCTGCCATGCAGAGTTTATATATCAGTCTACGGAATGTCACGGAAGTGAACCATACTCAAAATCAATGATTCCAAGTAGAATTTGCTCGTCGAATATACAAGTCATAAATTATGAACTCTTTATACGCATTTAAGTCGCTCGGGATGGAAAAATTGTTTCATTCTGGTAAAAAAAAAACTTATCATGAACTGCATGGGGTGATCACTGAATAAAACGAAACTGTCGAACGCATGCACACGAACATGAATTAATTTCACATGTGGTAAGGAAGAAAAGATTCGAAACTATACATAACGGTACAATTTGTGGCCATTTTCTATAAGGAGAGAAAGAATACCATGCAGGGATTGCAGTTTTGATCGCCTCAAAATGAATGACTCATTTAGTCTTGACACACGAGCACCATTTTCTATAATTTATCATTTGAGGCACTCAGTTCTAAAGTGGATTAAGTTTATGAGACATTTTTGATTCATGAAATTATCTAATTTTGTATTGTTGCCATTTACTGGCCAACTATTGCACTTAAATGTATCTTAGATTGCATCTTTGGATGTGAAAGCCAGACTAGTCAAGTGGAGAACATGAATGGTGGAAACACTGTAGACGTCTACAAAATCTCTGTACCTGATACATTGAGGACTTCTGCTAATTGCAGAGTGACACACTAGTACGTATTGGCCTAAGTTGTGGCACTCGGTTTGAAAGGAGTAAAACACTTATCTAAGAAAAGATCAAAATTTTAATAAAGGTGGGTCCAGACTGTCCCAAAAGCATTGGCAAAAGAAGAGTTTTTGAAAATTTTAAGTCTGGATGCTCCAAAAAACATGTCTTCTGCTTTTTGCTTTTGAAAGCAAAAAACACAAAAACTCAAAAGCAAGTTTTGAAAATACATGCTTTTGCAAAATGTTTTCAAAAACTCTGCTTTTGCTTTGAGTGTAGTCTGGACCCACCTTTAGAATAAGAATTGTGAAGAAATCATTTTCTGCAAATTTGTGATTTGATCCACTTTAGCTCTGAGTGCCTCATCTTGCTTAACTTGAATGTCGAGCATTTAAATATTTTAAAAACAAATGATTAAGGAATGATTAAGTAAATCAGTATAGCTCGTACGTGTTACATGTTTTTACGTATAACAATTCCGAATCTTTTTACCTATAAATTCGTTGATTTCTGCAGAGGGCGTATAATATAGAGATCATGTTTAAAGCGTATAGTTCTTTGGCGACCTTATATGCAATTTAAAATATATTATTTGACTTAAAATCACTGGATTAAAGTGCATTCATGCAAGGGGTATTTCGTATTTAAACCAAGATGTACGTTTTGGTTGCATCCGAGGCGTATTTCTGACTTTTCTATACTTTATCTCCATCTGGGACACAAATTATTTGTTAAAAATATAATCTGCCTTTTGCGGGACCCTGTTTGTTTATAGTGGAAAGAAATGAGAAGAGATACTTCACTTAATAGAGTATCTTTTCAAATAGCTTTCAATAAGTTTAAAACCTATTCGATCATACATTTTTAAATATACTAATGATAAAAATAACGCGAGATCTTTGGATTTTCGCCTTACTTTCCTCATTATTTTTTTCAGACATTTAAGATCTTAATCCAAAATATATACACGTATATATAGTATATATGCGAGATGTTTCCACGTGTCCTCTTCGACATGCTTACTGTTTTTATATTTATCGCAATTATCTTATTTTCATTTAATTATTAAACCTCAACACTAAGTTGAACGTTTTCTAAATCAATTCTCGAAAACTTGTTTTTTTGGAAATAAGACACTCTGGTTGAAAGAACCAGGAAGTTGTAAGTTTTCCATCTGCATTAAGTCAACATCCATCAACTATATTTTGATAGGTTTAGGTTTGATTATCAAAAGTACTGTAGTTTCAATTATGTAAAGCTTAGCTAAACTATGTCTAACATAATCAGACTTCATACGAATGAATGGATTTCACGTCTTCGTACACGATCTCTCGAGTGATAAAGCTAAAATGACACTTAAATTATACACATTATACACATACGTGCGAGTTGTTGAAGAAAATAGTTTTTGGAAAAGTTATTTCGATGTTTGTATTCAAATTTGTGTACATCATGTGACAATCAAGAATATGGGCCAAATGAAGCTTAAATCAGAAGATCATTGGATCTTAACCCTCCTAAACATTATTTTCAAATGTCGTTTTAGCTTTAAATGGAGTTGACCGCTATGAAAATGCCACTGATCACTGCCTATGTTGGCAGTGGAAACATGTCCATGCTGCCATCGACATGTATGGAGACAACTGCGTGTGAATTACTAGATTAATGCGACGACACATGCCATGCATGTCGTCGTTTGCATGTAATGCAAGAATGGATGGAATTGGATGTCACTTCCGTCGAATGAGATTATATATACAACGCCTATTGTCAAAGGTGTTTGGGAGTTGTTTTTCGTTTCCTTTTTCTTTTACTAACACGATGCACACCTCGAGTTTTCAAATTGAACACGGGGTGCGCTGCGTGCCATCAGTGTTCCGCGTCGCTTCCGCTGCAATGGTTCGTCGCATTGGATTTTTGTTCAACTTTGACCCCTGACTCCCCACAGTCCCTTCGGCTTTCCTTCCCACCACCCTCTTCCTCCTCCTCCTCGCCCCCTTCAATCTCCTCCGATTCGTTGGCGTCGGCCGCTGAAGAGGGGGGCGCTGCAGTGAGTAAGGGACTAGGCAAAGGCTTAATATTGACCATTAAAGTTGGATTGTCCGCGGCGGCGACAGCGACGTTAGTGGAGGATTCGACGCTGCTGCAACAACTGTCGTTGCTTTGTTGTTTGGCAAAAATGTCAGGCGTGGAGACCGGAGTCGGAGTCGACGCCGTCGAATTGGAGAAGCACGTCTCGTCTTTGCAATCGCCTTTGCCACCGTTTTTATGAGACGACGACACGGACGAAGATTTGCTAGAATTGCTGCTGTTGGCGTGTTTGTCAGTGCTTACTTTGTGTTCGGCAGCCTCGGCGTTCGTCAGATTGTCCTGCTTTTTCCACTTCGTTCTTCGGTTTTGAAACCAAATTTTCACCTGCAAAATAATATTAAAAAAAAAACAGAAATTAAAGAAAGGAAAAAGTTGCAAATTAGCAAAAAAAGTTGAATTTCCTAACTCTTTCAAATCAATCAAAAGCCATAGTTTTATATTTAAACCTAGACATGTACAGCATTCGTTGTAAATTATTTTGATATTAAGAATTCTCTTCATTTTGGAGAATAAAATGGGTGGAGGTGGGGGTGAGACAGCTGGTCTCAGCTAAAAGGTTAAATAAATAGTGCGTATTTTCGTTCAGAAACATGTATATACAAGTATACATGCTACATGAATGAACGGTATAATCGGTCCAGAACCCCATTTTTCAAATAAAAAATAAACGTAACGAGGTATTCGTGATGTGTTTGGAGAAGACGGACATAGGTCGAGGATCTTTCCAAGTCACTATATATATATATATATCGTTAAGGAGGAGCTTCCGAGTCTTTCGTGATTGCTTCCGGCTATAAACCCGTTGGTTTCACCTTAAATTCATCCCGTTGTATAAAGCGGGAGGGGATAAACTTCGTTCATTGAACGCGGGTTCAAATCCGAGTTGATCCCGCTTTCAATCGCTTCGAGCATCGAGTGTGAGGGATTTAAAAGGCCAACGAAATTAAAAAAAAGTCAATAGTATAGTATAGAAATCCATCGAAACTAAAAGTAATGAAGCTCGTCTCGCAGAATCACTCGAGAAAAGCTATATAGAAGCTCCGTATTTCACTCGACCTAAATGAGATCGAGGAAATGTTTTCTCAGAGTCGCCAACCAAATTAGATTAACTTTTAACTACTGATTCGGCCATGTTCATACAGACATATGCAGTATATACAGAGCGTAAATACCACTCGCATAAATGAATTGGAAGGACATTTTTGCACATCTAACATTGGAAATAAATTAACTAAGCAATTTAATATGCTTCACTTGCATGAATTTTTCATATATAGTTGCTTAAGAAAGTTATCTCTCTTGATGTATAGCGTTTGAATAAATGAGTATTCTTCCTAACTTTTCAACTTTACGCTGTCTCGCAGAATAAGGCAAAACATACTTCGAAGGTGACATCAATTTCTAAGGGGAGTTTAATGCGAGACAGCTTAGTAGCTAATCCGTGAACGCGAGTGATTGTATTTTAGGCAAATTTACGAGTTGTGTGCGTCGCACGCGCTTAATCCATCAGAGCCACTCCACCAGTATATATAACGACTTAACCGAAATGCACGGCCTCGTAAATTAAACCGGACTTAACAAGAGTCGTTCATTATATCCACGCAACCCAATTACACGTTCAACTTAAGCGAAAATTTCGAAAATGTCCTGCCTCAAACAATCAAAATCTATACAATTAAAAAATGACTCAAGCCCTCCATTTCTAAGAGTTTCCAATATTTCGTCCAACCCCTGCCTTGTACTATTATACATCGTCATGCAGGTATTTACTTCGCTTTAATATTCAAGCAGGAACTCTATATATATAGAGTGAGCAGTAAGTTATCGAAATAATGCATGTGGGATGAGGGTATAAAAGGGGTGGGGGGGGGGGTGACGTCGTTTCCTTCCGCTATATTTATTCACGATGCATGAGTGTGGCAAGAACTTGATTTGGCTCGTATACATACAGCACACGCACTGGACTTTAAACGTAATATCCATGTAAATTTATCGATCCGAAAGAGGCAAACACGACAGCCGCAAACCCACCCACCCCCACAAAAATGGGATAAAAACCCCGACGAAGACGCGGCGAATTGATCAACGCGAGGCGCATCCAACCATCCACGCATGCGCACGAGGAATCTCGTCTCAACCGGAAATGCCACGTAAACTTATTGTACGTAATACGCGGCTATAATTTAACAAGATGCCATCAGAAATGAGAAAAAGAAACACGCTTGCGAAATATGGGAGAAGACACCCGTGACATTCACATAATGCCTATATTATATATATATATACGACAACCCGGCAAATGACAACCCCATATATATAGCATCGACTATAACGAAATTTATGGATCGCTATACATTTATATATATATCTAGAGGAAAACAAACGAGGAGAAAGAAAAAGAGGTCGTTATTTCGAGAGCAGTTTAAATATAAAGTGCATTTATTTGTAAATTCAACACGCGCGCAACAAAACACGACGTCTCTACATGTATATAAATGTGTGTGTTTGTATACGAGTAATGCGTTTATTATTCGATCTGAACTCGCCCTCGAGTATAGCAATCGATACGTCACTTAAAAGTCAGGGGATTAAATTCACAGCTGCATTATATACTGTAACAAGGACCAGAACGAAATTTTAATATAATTATAATGCGTATCGAATATACATATAAACTACTACATGCATGCGTGCGAGGGTTGAATATAATGTCTTTAAGATAAACGTGATTCGGGATTTCCACAATGAGGGTCATGCGATTCATTTTAGTCAATTAAAATATATATATTTCAAGGTGTCCAGTAAGTTTGTGGGGAAAAAATTAAGCATATTTTAAAGATTTCAATGCTCATTTCTTACATTTTTAAGGACCCGTCTCACGACTAATTGCCACAATAGTTGTAAAAGGATTCAGAAATTTTTCTATAGAATTTTTCACATTTTTTATATATCAAATTTTTCCGGTTAACAGAAATTTCCCACCGAAGAAATGTTCCACCTCGGAAAGGAAATTCCACCATAAACTGGTATTTTTAAGTCAAATTTCAAGCATAATTCCCGATATTTTCAGTGTAATAAAATTGAAGCATATTTCCCAAATCGTACGGGAGATGAACACCCAGCTATTTGTATAAAATCGGTTACCTCGTGTGTGTATGAGCATGCACTTTGCATAATTTCTTGATAATAGCATACGATTTTATCTAAATTTGTTTTAAATCAGCTTAAAATGAGTTACATAAGACGTTCAGAACAAAATTACTTTTGACTTACGTGCATTATAAAAATGTAACTGAACGTCATTTTTTCTCGACTAATTCACTAATCGTGAATTGAACACGAAAAAGGGGTCACAACTGTATTTCAAAACAACCGTAAATACCGCAAAATACCGAATAAAAACGTATACTATAGTCAGAAGCCATTTAATTTTTATTTAAAACCTGTTATTTGTTAAACTCGGACCGTGGGTGCGTTACGTGTGCTCGTCGACTCAAGCTCAGCTCGACTGAAGCATTTGGGGAATGTGGTTCGTGGTTCGTGACCCGCGAGGGGTCGCTTCATCGTGGGTTTTGATCAAAACCCACGATCCCCCTATTGACTGGCACGCATTAATTAGCCTATCGTAACGATATACACATCACGAACCAATCACGACACGCAATTTTAATTATTCACGGACATTCCATACCGAAGAATGCCAAACACGAGTACTTTCTACCGACAAATTTAAACGCACTTAAAAAATGGTTTAAATGTGTGTATGTCTCGAAATAAATTTATCAACTTTCAAAATATATTTTGAAAAATTGAATCAATGTTAAATGCTATATCTATGGAGAAGGTCGTACGGAATCTCATCTTACATCGCTAATTAACGAGCCTTCCGAAGCATATCCATTTTAAGAAATTAAGATTAATTTTTAGCCAACTTTGATTAATCGTACAACCCAGATTGGAGCCAATAAGCATAAACACAGATTATAACATCTCACGAAACCTTTGTTCAAGATGGAGGCAATCATCCTGACGTAAAACTTAAATCTCGCCTAAATTAGTCCACTATTTTAAGATATTTAATCTATTTCTTAAGATGTTTGTGACAAGCAGGACCAAACCGTGTGACCGACGACCGCCCACAGACAAACAACATGTTTTGACCTTGGGAATCGAATACTGTTCTATTAAATTAGTTTATGATACATTAAACCGCTATAAATGAATGCACGTTATTCTTTGGTTCCCACACGGGACATCGTAATCAATATGCGCAACGTCACACGCCGCGCTTGCTTCTACAGAATGTGTGTGTTGTATTTTTTTTGTCCTACTCCATTTATAGTTTATTCGAGAAATGATTCGCATTGGCATTTGCGTCACTGCGTAAACCCATTTGTCAGGCATTAAGAGCCAAAAAAAGTGACAGACTATTAACTATGCATTAAGCCAGCGATGGGAATGCTGCCATATATTCCAACGGAATCTATAGGTATACGGGCGTATATATAAAGCAGTATACCCCAAACCCAACTATACTCGCCTAATACTGTATTTAAGTATATTCGGTCATGACCCTGCAAAATGCATTTAGAGAAGAATTGCTCCGGGGTCGCCGCGTGTATTTGCGAGGGGTTCTCGCTGTATACGAGAGTTACAAATTAGCCAATAATACCGATGTGAAATGCTCTCAAAATGCGCAAATGTAGATTCCAGAAGCATTAATCACTCGATGATATAAGACCCTATATATACTGAAAATGCACACGCGAGGGATGTTTCGCAGATGCGCGAGAATGTTTAAAAGACGAAGATTTATCCACCTTCCTTAAGGCGAAAATAAAAGAAAGATCCGCGACGCTATATTGCGTTGCAACCGAGTCAAGAATTCAACGCATCTTTGGCTCGCCTCACGTTTAAAATGTTAAGGGCTTAGAACTATACTTAGTTTGTGGTCCAATTCAATTTTCAGTAGAAACTCGTTTAAATAAGATGAGGAAACTCGTGACATGGAGTATTGAAACCAATTTCTGTTGAGCACTGCATAAGGAAAATATTACTAAAAATTTTGAAAAATTGGAAATATTGAAACAAAAAGTCCAGAGGGTTGCACTATCTACATTCGCTCTATATATATATTTCAATAAAAAAATATCTGAAATAACTTCAACAGAGATGAGGAAAAATATAAGAATTACAATACCAAAATAAAGTAACCGTAGTGCATAATTGGCATTAAATAAATTATGTATTGGGATTAAATATCGCATTTCATTATTTGTGAGATGCACTCGATTATAAGACTGGAATTAATTTCAGTATCGCCATGTATATACAACAAAAAATATGCTTATAGTTTCTAAGAAAATATAATTTTTTGTAATATCCTTCAGAATTCATTTAACAAATATTTAACAAAACTGTATTATATGTACTTTTTGTAGAGATGGTGAGAAAAGTATCGAGGACTTAGAATCGAGGAAATAGGGTAATTCAGTAAGCCGGATAATCTTACAAAAATTTGATCATCGCGGATTAGTAACACGAGGTAAATAGTACTCCATTCGCCACCCAACCCTTATACACGTATATTCGTTCACAAAGGTATTATCGCGTGATTAAAATTTGTAATTGTTAAGTTATCAATCATGCATAACGAGGTATCGCGTTCACTCTGAAATTAATGAGGGATTTGATGGATATGAAGAATTAGCGAGGAGGCATTTATAGCGTCGAATGTCCGCACCAAATTAAAATTATTCCGTAAACATTAAGGATTTGCGAGACTTTGATAATCGATTTTGACATATTGATATTCTATATCGTATACGGCGTCTATCAGTTTCAGTGACACGTGACGTCATCCGAGCATAATTTACTTATTGCGAATGTAACACCGCGCAATATATTGCTAGTCTGGTAAAAAGTATCATCATCATCATCATCATGATGATCTGAGGCGTAATTGCGCACTTTGATAATGACGACGATGCGTTTTATTCGGGGGAGCATTACAACTACAAGCACGTAGAGAAAATCTTCGCATCTCAATCGATATTCAGCACAACTCATACTGTTAAGCTAATTGGATGCGCGTATATATTAGCATAAGCGAGATGCATTCTCATTTCAATCTTAGCATCTGATACAGGAGTGATGACGGAAGAAGTTCATCTTTATATATAGAAGGAGAGGACAATGTCTATATAGGGTTTGTTCCCTGCAGGTCACGCATGCATGGGGACGTCGAAAGACTTAACCGAATTAATTTTGTATTTAGAGACAACACTGTATTATTATCTCGAAGAACAAGTGAACACCAACAAACTTTTCAGAAATTGAACCGAGCAACAACTCCCCACGGAGAACCCGAGTGTTTCGTCTACAAAAACTGGCGTTTCTCGAGAATTCCGCGGTTGTGGTTCGCTCGAGGACGATATTATACATAAGCGAAGTTATCAAAATCGCTGGCCACCCACCAGCCCTTATTTCTTTAAGATTTTAAGCCATAATATGCGACGCGAGAGTTGATGCAAGACGAGGAGGAGGAGG
>JAQGAE010000562.1:0-33783 GCA_034696685.1 Julus scandinavius | reverse complement strand
ATCTCTTTTGGTTTGCCTGGAATTGTGTTTTAAAATTTCACCCATTGAAAGTGATAGGGTTGTGATTCACCTTAACAAACAGCTGATTTCGGTTATTTGGGACACTTGTAGTTTGGGACACATCTCAGGTTGCATTTTCATTGTTGTGACACTGTTGTGTTGCAACAGATGTTACCATTTTTTAGAGGTAATTTAATTGCTATGTATTGGTACATGCAGTCAGTACTTTATATAAAATGTGAGGGACCCGTGTATAAATGAACCTGTCTAAAAGCATATTTTTCACGGGGCATAAGGGTATGCTTTTAGACAGGGTTTGCTGTGTTTATACACTTAACTATAACCCTGCATGTCATTGTATGTTCAACACGTTGAAACATCAATGTTGGCAAAGAAAGGTAAGGGCATTTTGTCCATGTTGATCCATTGGGAACATTTGTATATTCTCTGTATATTGATTTACTTGCACCAAGGAAGTATGTTTATATATAGAACATCATTTATAATGCATGATATTGTTGATTGAAACAAAAACTATTTCTTTGGCATGTTTGTAAGTCTTAATTGACCTAGACAGGGAATCTGGAAAATGGGTAAAGTTATTTAGGGTTTGAATTTCATATTCAAGTACCGAGAAATACCACATGTACCTGGGTAGAAAACTGATGTAGTGCCAATACCGTATTATGTCCCATGTATATAGCATTTTTTGTCATTGTCCATTTATGGACTAAAACGCCATGAGGAGCGCCATGACCAGCAAACAATGTTTCCTTTGATGTTCACCGCTTCTTGAGCGAGCAACAAAATGTTTCATGGAAACAAGTTTTTTTGGCCAAAAGTTTGCTGAAACTTGCTTGCAGAAATCTGGTGAGCATTCACATATCGCAAACATATTTACAAAACCTGAGCTAGGCTTGGTATGGCAACAAAAACACATCCTTAGTTTGCTCAAACATCACGGTAGGCAAACTTTTTTTTTCGAAATTTGTTTCAGCAAACCATGTTGATCAACTTGTTGCCGTATGTTGACTGCAGTGGAGACGCAGCTTTAGGATAGCATACAAGTTAAAAGTACAAAAGCTATAGATTCTCGAAATGTTTCTGTTTTTGCTGCAGATTTTCAGGACCTTATCTACGGCAGTAATGGTGCTAATTTTCACAACAAATGCCTGACTCGTCTAAATTTGTTCTGGTTTTGGTTTACCAGATTCTCTTCTCTCTCACCAGTTTGAAAAATTCCACAGGCAGCAATGTGGTGCCTTACTAGCTGTTTTCATTGTGTGACATGACGTGCACATTTAAACTCGGCAATGCCCCTTGGTGTTGTCATGTACAGTTCAAGGAAAGCCGAGAAAAGAACAGAAATTTTCAAGGGAAAAAAAACTATGACGATGTATATGTATGCCTCGCAAAATTTCTTCCAATCTTTTATTTTGTTCAATGCCAAACAATCACATTGTAACTCAACAAAAATGAACAGATCGTGCGAGTTTGTCAGAACGCGAAGATTACTTATAATTCACAACCATGTTCACGACATACCACTGTGCCTGGATAACATTAGCTATAAACTGTATTTTATGAAACTATTGCCAAAGTGAACAGTTGAGATTTTCGAAAAGATCAAAACGAAATTTCGTGATTTTTAAAAGATGGGTTTCATAAAAAGTGTGACTTTCTTGGCCTTGATCCAGATTAGTTGGGTTTTATAAAAATATCATTTCATTCAAATTTATTTGAAAGCAGAATTTAAAAAAACATAAAAATCAGATTTTCCAGTACGTTCAGTTCATGGACATAGTACCCTTAACTATTTAAAACTGGAATATTTTTCTTAATACAATATGATATACATTTAAAATTGTGCATTTTAATGAAGTGTACCAAATTAATGCGTTCTGAAAACTAGCTATTTTACAAGTTGTACATTTATACCAATGTTTCAGAACACTTTAAAATGCTCTGGAACATTCCGAACATTGTATTTCTGTTAGTCATAGAGTTCTGTACATGTTAACACATATCTAATTCAGAACACCGTAAACTTGAATTACACCTCTCACCTAATTTTAGTATTTGGTATCCATGGATTGGGGGCCTAATGAAAACATAAACACTGTGAGTCATAAAAAAGTGAACCCACTACAAAAAAAATCACAACTTCGTGAAAAATACATAAATTTAAATCAAATTTGGCAATTACATAGAACAATAGTGTAGGGAAAAAACTTATTCTGAACATGCGACAAATCACTGATTTTTTTAATTTTTCAACAAGACCATACTCACAATGCTCAAGAAACAGTTGAACTGCTACAACTGGAAACGCCACAGTTCATCCAATCCAACCATTGGACACCAAATAGTCCGGACTTGAATCCAGTGGACTACAAAATTGAGGGAGTTCTCCAGGAAAAGGTTTACAAATCGAAGATAATAATATCGAAGACTTGAAACTACAAATTAAGAAAAGTTGGATTGAACTCGACCAGCGTATAATCGATTCGTCAACAAAAGAATGGCGCGTTAGACTCCGTGCTTGTGTAAAGCCATCGGAAAACATTTTGAGCACATTTTATAACTCATTTTTGTTGCTAAACTATTGTTTTATAAGTGCCAAATTTGATTTAAATCGAAGCATTTTTCACGAAGTGGTGATATTTTATTGGGTTCGACTTTTTCATGACTCACAGTGGAGGTTTTGTTTCAAACACATCTAATGTTCGATACGTGAGATTGTTGATATATATATATTTTGTGTTTGGTTGTTGAACATATTGTGTTCCAGTGAATGGAATCTTCAAAAACACTTGAAGCCGGCATTATGGTTTGGAACACAACAAATTTTGAATACTTTTTTATGCTTTTATGGTCTTGTAATACTGTGACTATTTATACTGAGACTGTTCAGTAGGATGTCCTATTAGGGCATTTTTTGTTTTCCAAAGTCGTCATTGCAGCCACTTCTTGCATGCAAGCTGTTACATCTCCAAAGATTTGTCCTGGGGGAATATCTTCCACAAATGTGAAATTTTACAGCATGCAGTACCAGAAGGCCTTCCTGTTGGGGCATGTGATAATTCTTACCTAAAATAAAGCGGCCACATGACACTTTGATGGATCTGTTCTTTGCGAGGACAGCTGATATTTTTCACAGCTGCTACCGATATATATATATGGGAAGCATCGATTTTTTGCCAAAACGATATCGACTGATATCGATTCTAGAAATGTCTCATCTCACCAATATCCTCTCGATTGTATAAACCGGATCCCAACATAATTAACAGGTGGGGAATTTCGTGCATACAGGGACTTGGACCTGTACATTTCACGCGAGGCTTACGTGTTCAAATGCTGTTCTCAGAACATATATACAACGTTCACTGAATATACAAAACAAAATGGCATATAAAGGAGGGAGGGGCTAACATTTATGAAATAAGTTGGACTTTGCCAGCTAGGGATCAGAGACTCAGGAGGGGGAAATTCCCTCCCAAATCCTCAATTGGACTGATTAATTGGGTTCCCCAAAAGGAAATGCCAGCTGTTTAGACTTAGTCCATTCTTTTGCATGATATCGATGGACTGATTATAATCTCATTGGCATTAAATCCTCAGTAATTACACTCAACTTTCTAAAGTACAAAAAATGAACTGAGAGAACAATTGCATCTCCAACTGACCATGCCTCTTTTTTATGATTTTTAGCAGGATTAGGGCCCCTTTGATACACGCAACAGTGTTTTCTGCAAAAGCATTTGCATTCAACAAAACCCATTAGTGATGATAACGCTTGACTGTTTTCTGCTAATTATCATGAAATGCGATGAGCGATATTTTTAACAACTCTTTAATTCCGCCTGAAAGTACAATAAGTTTACAATGAAGTTTATTGTTTTTGCTCACGAGAGTATCTGGCTGTATACGCTCAAATCAAGGACCAACTTAGCTGTGTGACCACTTTGGCGGGTTCACGCAGGGTGACCAGATTCTCGCTTCTCAGAACAATCTTGATAATCGTTTTAAATTTTATCGACTTTTTCATGATTTGTCCAGTTTCTCCTTGCTACAAAAATGTGACAAAAAAGCGAGATTTCATTTGTGCAAAAACGACATCACAGACAAAATGACGTGAATTTCAGGTCCTTTCACTGTGAGTCAAATAAAAGTAGAACCCAATAAAAAAAATCACAACTTCGTGAAAAATACTTCGATGTAAATGAAATTTGGCACTTACATAGAATAATAGTGTAGGAATAAAAATGAAGTATAAAATGTGCTCAAAAAGTTCTCTGGTGGCCTTTACATAAGCCCGGAGGCTAACGCGCCATTCTTTGATTGACGAATCGATTCTACGCTGTTCGAGTTCAATCCAAATTTTCTTAATTCATAGTTTCAAGTCTTTGATATTATTAATCTTAGATTTGTAAACCTTTTCCTGGAGAACTCCCCAAATTTTCTTGTCCACTGGATTTAAGTCCGGACTGTTTGGTGGCCAGTGCAGTCGTTGGGTTAGATGAACTGTGACTTTTCTAGTTGCAGCAGTTCACCTGTTTCTCGAGCACGGTAAGCAGCGCAACTTCTTGTTGAAAAATGAAAAAAATGAGATTTGTCGCATGTTCAGAAGAAGTTTTTTGTTTCTAGACTGTTGTGCTATGCAAGTGCCAAATTTCATTTAAATCGAAGCATTTTTCACGAAGTTGTGATTTATTTTATTGGGTTCCACGTTTTTATGACTCACAGTATTGATGCTGAAAAAGTGCGTCTTAGAATTTATGAAACAATGATTCTCACACAATAGGAGTTTGGAACATAATTTCATATTTTAATATACAGGTTTCCATTAAATATATTTAACATTGTCTTTATGTTATTTGTATCCAGTGCTTGGATTGTTCTACTTGTTTTAAACACCAACTAGAACACTGGAAATAGCTGTTTGTGATACAAATCTGTTCAGTATTATTGTGTTCCAGGGACGGTGATGGCTATATTTCGAGCTCATATTCCAAAATTTAACACAATTTGTGTTTCCTAAAACAAAAGTTGTTTGCAGTATCTATGAACGATATAGGTGTTGTATTTTTGTTGTTGTATAATATATCCAACATTCATAGTGAGTCATTCCAATGCAAAGTTGACGTCATTGCTATATGACATCATTGTCATATTTGGATTCTTTTAACGTTGCCAATGTTACCTATACAATGATTCTGAAATGGAAGGCCCACACGATACCTAGTCGATTTCTTTTTTCATGGGTGGTATGAATTTACTCTTGAGTGGAAACACGAGAAACTGAATGGTGCACACGACAGTTTTTTGACCTGATTATATACCTTCAATTATTGCATTATTATTGAACTAGAACCCCAATTGCGTAAACATTTGAAGAGGAACCTCTTATCAGCTACCTAACAATTTTCTGTTTTTTTTTCTGGGATCATGTCAAAATATGAAGAGATGGTTGATACAAATTAATACAGCATGAATGATATTTTTTCATCAATTGTTCCTGCAATTTGGGCATGGCCTTCTATGGCTTGCCCTGTAATCATCTACTTAGTCAAATCATTTTAAGATGATATTGAACGTGCCCAAGTGAACATCAGAAATTATACTTGAAAGTATGACGAGAAAATGAAATACTAAGAATGTGGTGTGTAGTCTTCCTGCAACAGGGTCTCTCCTAGCGGTAATGTTGTGAAATATTTGGTTAGTTTGCATAGCTAATGAGGCATATCCAGCAAGTGTTGGCATACTGGTGAATATGATGAAGTTGAATTACCATCTTGTTGACTTATCCTGATAATGGAATAAAATATACAGAAACGAAAATGTACTGTAATTGCAATTGATTCAGGTTGATGGTATTATGTAAACACTATCTAATTGTGTTATGAAAACGTTTATGCAACATTGTAATTGCCATATTTTTGATAAATATATTTCTGAGAGAAATACATATGCGAAAATCGTGTGTCACACATGTGTTTTGTTTTAATTGAAAATACATTATGAAAATACATTATGAATTGGGAATATTGTGATAGCTGATGTCAATCAGCGAAAACCCATGCATCCTGTGTAAATGAATAACCTCTTTAAGATCATAAAATGTGCCGGTCCCTACTTGAGACTCGCGTATTAATGAACCTGTCTAAAAGCATTTTTTTCACTGGTCCCAAGAGTATGCTTTTAGACAGGTACTACTGTACACTGTGAGTCATAAAAAAGTAGAACCCAATTAAAAAAATTAGAACTTCGGGAAAAATGCTTCCATTTAAATGAAATTTGGCACTTACATAGAACAATAGTGTAGGAATAAAAAAACTTATTCCGGACATGCGACAAATCTCGGATTTTTTCATTTTTCAACTAGTCGGTGCGCTTGCTCACCGTGCTCGAGAAACAGTTGAACTTCTGCAACTGAAAACTCCACAGTTTATCGAATCCAAACACTGACCAACAAACATTCCGGACTTGAATCCAGTGGACTATAAAATGTGGGGAGTTCTCCAGGAAAATGTTCACAAATCGAAGATTAATAATATCGAAGACTTGAAACTACGAATTAAGAAAACTTGTATTGAACTCGACCAATGCATAATCGATTCGTCAATCAAACAATGGCGCGTTAGGGTCCGTGCTTGTGTAAAGGCCACCGGAGAACATTTTGAGCATTATAATTCATTTTTGTTCCAACACTATTGTTTTATGCAAGTGCTAAATTTCATCTAAATCGAAGCATTTTTCACGAAGTTGTGATTTTCTCTATTAGGTCCTACTTTTTTATGACTCACAGTGTATAGAGAGGGGAATTTAAGCTTAAATCACATTAGTCACATGGTCCTACTAAACACGAACGTTACGTTAGATATAGAAATAGGCAATTTCCACTTCTAGTTTTAAATTGGTAAAGGGAAAGCTATATTTTTTTTATTTTTTTCCTAAATGAACCCTAATCTAATCAAGGATAATCAAGCCATTTAACATTTAAGGTCAACAAGGCCATTCACCCAAGTCCCAACACGTGCTTTTTACTTTTTTGTGACCACCGCAATGGAATAGGTGTATGCAAAATTGCAAATTCTTCGTGTCTGTCTATCTTCCCTTCCCCATTTTTTTCTAATCTCGTGCATTTCATAAATTACAGTTAATGGTCCTTTACCGAAACACGTTGCACATCGCTTTTTTATGCACTAAATTAAGCCCGTTAAATCATTGTTTTACATCAGGGGAAGGCAATCGATATCGGCGCACATTTGAGGTCTGCAATTCACGAGCACTGCAAAAACATGTCGTTTTCGAAATTGCGTTCAAAAAAATAAAATATTTGACTTTAAGCGATTGCTTGTTTGTGTTTAAACTCAGCAGTAATTTTTTGCAGCCCTTGTTAGGACCAATGACAGTTAGTGGAAACAGCTGGAATTCTGCAGCAGAGTGCATTGCTGGGAATTGAAAGGGGGATGTTTAATGGCAAATTTCGGCTGACAAGTTATTTAATGGAGGAGAGGGGAAACAAAGTAATTTTCTGTAAAAAGTGTGGAAATTTGCATAATTTGCAAGTTGCCCTCCTATACGAACTTGTGAAAATTCGTTTCAAAGTTGCATCGTCCATGTTTCGTTTTCATCACAACTTTGCTGAATTTTGGAATTCACGGCGTGCTTTACAAGTTAGTTAATTTTAAAATTAAATTGATGTCAGATTTCAGCACAAACCTCAAAAAAAGCAATGTTAAACCAGCCTTCAAAAGCATTTTTTTAAAAATAAAAAATAGTGATAAACGTGGGCAAAACTTCAAAACCAAAAAAAAATGTAGAGGTCCCAGTTAGGTTCCTAAAATCTGGGACACGCTTGATTTCCCATGAACTATAAAGTCGAGTATCCACTGAAGGCAACATGGTTTGCTAAAACAAATAATGAATAAAAGTTTGCCTACCGTGATGTTTGAGCAAACTTAAGCCGAGTCTCCACCAAGAGAATTATGAAGAATGAGGATGAAATCCAAAACAAAAAACACAAACCGAAAACCATGAAGTCACAACAATGATAATGAAGCCGAAGTGTCTCCACCAAAATACTCAAAAAAACGGCTTCGCTACGTACCATTTATACATTTTTACACTCACGCATTGCAGACGATCCACATTTCTAAAAACATATCTACTACATTTCTAAATAGATATTTGATAACTTTAACGTTATTTTTGAAATCCGCGGTATTTTGGAACTTCAGTTCGTCTGCACACCGTCAGATCAGGTCTGAGCCGAGCCGACGGCTGATGGCTGAGCCGTCGGCCGACTTATTTTTTTCCTTTGATCTAGACCGCTACGGAGCGATCGCGAAAATGAGTCTAGACTCATGATTTTAGAGTCGAAAACGCGTCATAAGTTTGCTAAAACAAAACTGGTAAGCAAACTTTTTACAAATTTGTTTCAACAAACCGTGAGTATACTCAACGATACTCTTGGTGGAGACCCGGCTTAAAAACATTATGTGCATGCTACACCATGATATACCAAAAAATAAATCTAAATTTTGATAAAAATTATATGAGGAACTTTTGAAAATTTTACACAGAACCATGTTTGGATACAAATGGCACAAAGACGTTCTAACCTTAAGCATATTGTAATGTTTCCATTACTTTGTTCACCTCTGAATTTCATAACTAGATGTAATGGGCAACATGTCTTTAATATAAATTTACACAATTTACTGTATTTATAGTATTACATATACTGTGCTTTTCAAATGTATTTTTTCCAGTATTTTCAAATTTAAACAACATACACACTTTTTAAGGTATAAAAGAGTATATTTATCATTTCAGCACTATTATGTATATAATGAATAACTTGTATGCTTTATGCATGTATTTAATTTTATATGCCATATCACATATATATTGAATTTTTCAAAATATATTGTATTTTTAATATGACTCAATTTGCGAAAATAGGAGAAGATCAATTATTTAGATAACAATGCCCATGAATATGCATGTCACACCATGCAGAAAATTACGTTTGAAATCTACATGCATTTTCACGATATTTTAGGCCTGTGTGCTTTAAATCATAAATTCTAAAGCCGATTTTATCATTGATTTGATAAAAATGACTAATCTCTACCATCAAAAATCGCATTAAATATACGTGACTTTGTTTGCTCAAGGGGTTGTGTGTGCACCCATGCGTTTGCTCCCTTTTTACTAGTTATTATAGGGAGACAGTAGAAAAATCATCTTACGAATAATTCAAAATTATCCAAAATTGGATCCAATGAACGCCAGTAAAGATTAATTTAATAAAAGTTCCACTTATCTGCAGAAATACATCTTGTTCATCCATTTTGAAGAAATCTTAATTGTAATCATTTTCGGAAAATACCTTTGGATCTACGTACATATACATCGACGAACTCTGACATAGCCATACTTGGGTTACTATTCCAATAGGTCCAAAAATCTATACTACATACCATTTAAATTTACGGATTTTTTTAACAAGCCATGCATTTTTGCAAACTTTTTGTTACATGTAATCTGAAAATGCATTAAATGCTTAAGCCGGATCTCCACTGAAGGCAACATGAGGCAACATGCATGTTTGCTGATAAAATAAAGATTGCCTAACGTGATGTTTGAGCAAACTTATGACGTTTTTTTTTGTTGTCGTCAGAACCATGGTTTCGGCAACATTTCGCAGTTCGCTAGGGAGGCTGTTCGGATCAAAGGGAAACAATGTTGCCACTTTACTGCGCATGCTCAGCTATGTGCTCAGATGCGGACCTGAACGCATACTGGACACATTTGTTCAGTTTTTTCGTCAACTTTTGGTGGAGACACCTCAGCATTCAACAACATGTTGATGTATTCATTGTTTTAGGTTTGACTTTGAGTGTTTGTGCTATGTTTGGGCTTTGCGTGTTTCACGTTGAGTGTTGCATGTTTCCTTCAGTGTAGACCAGGCATAAAGACTAATCATGCAAATTTCACAAACAATATTTGTGCATTGTTATTTAAAACTTGAATTTTCACACAAGTACCAAAACTTGTCATACATAATATAGAAAGTGAAATTAAAAATCAAGGAAGAAAAATGTTGATAAAACTCACTGCTACAAATCTTTATCCTCTACCATTTCCACCTAGCTTTTTCAAGAAAAATTACTGAAAAATAAGAAAATTACATATACTTAGTTTAATACTATAAGTTATAGCTTTTTGTATGCACTGTTTGAATACTTAGTTATTACTCGACGACTAATACAGTACTATAGTTTTAAGCTGCATATTCAAAACCTGTTTTAATGAACACAGTAATTTAATTCATAATGATGAAACTCGCAGATATGAAAAACACGAACTCGTATCTATTTCACATATGCAATATATCCCCTTTAATAACGTTCTTAAAGCATTATTTCATTCTTAAAAGCAATTTGAAAAAAAAAAGGATGGCAAGGTTTAAATCATATTACAATTATCAATGTATGACGAAGTGATAAAATATCTCCGAATATATATATATAGGGTACAGCCTGCAATTATGCAAAGTTTAACAAGTTGGTAAAACCTTAAAAATGCATTCATGCATGCCCAGTTGTACCAAACTAGTGTTAAAATTGATATATTATTAACTTTTATATATTCTCAACACCGAAAACCATATATATGTATATATATAGACCTTCACCCGAGCATGCATTGAATTCAGATATGGCATGCGTTTATGGGACCATTCAAAAAGGACGTACCCGAAATTCCTTGAAAAATTGACCCCCACGCCCTGTCCACATGGACGTGCCCACCCTGCCCCCCCACTCATGGACGTCCTTAATATTCTTGAAAGGTAGGGAATCCAGAAAATATGTTGGAACATAAACAGCCCCATCCTACAAATTTCCAAGCACCCGCCTCGCTGTACCAATTTTACGAAATTTTACCAGATTTTTCTGATTAACAGGAATTTCCTGACTTTGAAGGGAAATTCCAGTATAAAATTGTGATTTAACACAAAGTTAGGCATAATTCCCGACTTTTCCCAGGTTTTAAAATTTCAAGTACATACGAGACTGAGGACACATTTCTTCTGGTGTCCATTTCTACTTTCACTGACCTAATAAAACTCAATTAAACCGAAAATTTAAAAACTGAAAAATACCATTATTAGTGGACTTTCATAATGGCTTTCCCCCTTCCCTGTCGACATACCCTTATCCCCTCTTGAGGACGTCCTTTTTGAATGGTCCCTATGCATACAGAACTTATAATGGCATACATATACACGGTATAGATCCGTTCTATGATTTAGAACAAAAATTATAGTCTTCATTTTTCAACATTCTCCCAGGAACATTTGTTCAAAATCCAAACTATTCCAAATAAAAAAGCCAGATTCCAGTGGATCTAACTACGTATATATTTGTGGCTGTTGCAAAATATCCCATGATGAACATTAAAATATTTGAAAATGTGTTCCAAATAAAATTGTAAGATTTAATTAAGGCACAACAACATGTGAAATTTCGATGTTACACAACACGAAAAGATGATTTTTAAAAAGCTATTTATAGTTTACAGGATGTTTTGAATATAAGATGTTTAACATCTTCTGGATATACATAAGATGTACTGAAATTTTTTGATTTCTCATCGAAAATTTTTTTAAACGCATTCTGGAACGCATCGAAACGCCTAAACTTCAACTAACTCAAAATTCGAATTCATAAACCTAAATACGCATTACCTCAGCGATGTTTAATACGTACATAAAAGTTGATAAATTATTAAAATGCATAACATATAAAATGTATAAACCCATCTATAGCTATCGTACACTTAAAAAATGTTTATAAGGGCCTTTCCGTAAACATAGGCCTAAATTATTACACTAAAGCCGATGGATTCTTTGAGCTACAAACTAAAATTACTCAATTCAGATTATTTTAACAAATTTCACATTTTCAATTTTAGATTTATCGCGTTCACACATGTGACAATTTTAAAGGGACGCATTCGGCCATTTCCGCTAAGTTCAAAGGCCCAAAACCGTGTTTTTGCATATCAAGTAACGTTTTGAAATTCGGTTTCAGGTGACAACATTTTTGCCAAGTTTTAGAAGTCCTACAGGATACTCTTGTTGAAAGTATAATGTTTTACTGTCACGCTTTACGGGTTAAATCTTGTTCGCATTTGTCTAGATTCCAAAGGGCCTTAAGCGTTAGGCTTAAATATACGAGTTTGCAAGAACGCGGCATGTCGTGTCAAAATAAATATAAACTTACAAAACCTATATTATCATTTACTGTTTATTACATTTACATGAAATATATACACGAAATAAACATAAGAACGTAAACAAACCACCGTTTATCGCGCATGCGCGTAAAGTTAAAAATTGACTTAAAATTTAACGAAAAGTATATATTTTGGTAATATAGTGTTTGAAAACATCCTAAAATCCGGATTTTACCAACGAATTAAGAAAAAAAGTGGCATAGTATGATAATTATATACTACATATACAGTATCTATACAAAATTCCACATCCGCATGTATATAGTTTATCAGGGGCCTAATTTTCGATTAATTTTTACACATAATAAATCATTGTTTTTTCATAAAACAATATTTGAAACTATAACATTCACTATAACAACCAACACCTTTTAATTGTTACACAATCAGGTGCTATAAAGAATATTTTATAGGCAAATTTTAGGTCAAGTTTCCTAAACCATGAAAAAGGGCAAAGAGACCTTTAATAACTAAGTATCAACAAATTTTCAAACATCTTAGGGCCGGTTGCACCATGGCACAGAGGTTAAAATCTAAGGTTGACTAAACTCGGGTTAAAATATAACCCTAGGTTAATCTCCAGGTTAGCTGTTTGTGATACACCAAATATCCCATGATAAAATGCCCTTAAAGTTAAAATTTAGAATCAGAATGGTACCTTCTAATTTGTGACTAAAATTAAGAACATGTTCAATATGGAAACGTTACAAGAGTACAAATACTCCTTCTGTATGACATGGTGTCCATTGTCCACCATGTGCTCAAGGGATAATCCCTAAAATGTAATGTTATTTAATAATAATTGTATATGTAAAAATTCTAAACCTTCTTAATTCTTATACTTGCACTTATAAAAATTCTTATAGACCGAAACGTTGTGCAACAATTAATTAGTTTTTGGTTGTTATATGAAGTTTCGCTATTTCTATAATTATAATCTAACCACAAACACTTGAAAGCACTTGAAAATACCGAAAATATTTGTTATAACCCCATAGCAAATTTAAAATACAAATAACACAATAAAAAGCGAAGATTTGTATGGTCAAGAACATACACGAAAGTTTATTACCATTATCAATATATCTAGAAGCCCTTTTTGAAAAGTATGCAATAATTTAAGGAATTTTATAATGCATGCTGAGTTATTTTAAATGAAATCATTTAATTCACAAAATCCATATTTTTAGAATTTTATCGATTACTGCAAATAATGCATAATATATAATTTTTATTTTAAAAAGACGCTTATAACAGAAATATGTTCCTTGTCTATGCAATGACTTCTCTGGCAAGGGCCTCATACTTTAATAAACTAAATTTTAATACATTTTTGTGCTAATAAACATGCTTAAAGTTGTTTAACGCCAAAACTTCCATTTTTAAGCGTTCGATTTTGGAACAACGGTGTTTTAAAAAACAAAAGTGAAAACTATAAAATCGTTTATAATATAGTTTTTGAATATTTTAAAATAAATTTCATTTTCATAAATTTGTAATTGTTTGATATATTTCAAAAATAATAATAAAACGAGAAAATGGTCATTTTTAAAGTTGTGAAATTCGAACATCGCATTTTTCGCGTTCTTACTGCAATTTAACTCAAATTTTTAAACCAAAACAACTTGAGAAAATGCCAAATTTTTACAAAAATGGAGGTTTCTAGGCTGATAATTCCAAATTGGGGAATCTATTAAACCAAAACTAATGTTATCATTATGGAATCCCCTTAATAAGCCTATTTCCTTCAAAATGATATTTTTCCTTTAAAAAAATAAGAATTTTGAACCAACTATTTTATGGGACCCTCGCATGAATTCCATTATTAAAAATAGCGTTTAAGTGATTATTTTGTCAAGAAAATATTGCCGAAAATGGATTTGAATACGAATTTTCTCGGCTGCAGATACAAGTACTGGTAAACACGATATAAAAACAAATATAACATTTGATAGAACATCATGCAGTGACGTAGTTCGCATATACTAGGAGTGTGAGGTTATTTGGGATATTATCACACTCCAAGCACAGGCTACTGACCTTTTCTCCGAGATTTTTTTGGTCTTATTCTCATTTCGGGCATAATGAGCGCGAAAAAACACCACGCCAAACAAGATGGCGGCGGAGCAATTTGCGTGACGTCACGACACTACATCACCACGGCGAGTATATAAAGTAAACATTCCAGGACTCGAAAAGGCAGACTCCTCGTCGTGTTTTTTTTTTATCTCCACCGTTCGTCACAAAAGCAACACGCTCCAAGATGGCTACCCCGGGCACAACCCATATCGAATTTATTTCTTCATCATTGTTGTTGATGCCGTTGCTGTTGTTGTTGTTGTTGAAGTACGACGACACAAATATGGCTTCCTACTAAAAGTAAAAACGATTTCGCGAATGAAGGTTTGTACGCGATCAACGCTAATTATCGCTGGAACGCGTGCTTCGCGAAAATGCGCTAAATTCAGCAAAAATCAATGGACTTCTTTGCCAATGGGAAGACAAGCAAGTGGTAACACTAGACCTTATTTCCCCCATGAATTTTTTTTTTTACTCTCCCTCCTATTTTGGAATAATCCACTTTGACTGGCTTTGTTGAGCTACCCTCAATTACAAGGTGCCTGCCTCTGGTGGACTCACGATGGCATCCCCTCCACACATAAAAAAACCAAAAACCAGGGTTGAAATTTTCGGTTTTCTATGCCAATCAACATGCTTTCCTTGCAGACTTGGGCAAACTGTACTCATGAGTAGGAATACTGATTACGATTACAGTGGAATCATACTTTGTAGCATAAGTAGAGTACATGTAATCAGTAGTCTGTAGTCGTCATATGAAATGAGTAATCAGGCTTGGGCCAATTGTACTCATGAATAGGAGTACATGTAACCAGTAATCCTCACATGAAATTGGTAGGCAGACTTTGGCAGATTGTACTCGATCATGAGAAGGAGTATTGATTACAATTACAGTGGAATCATACTCTATAGTAACAAGTAGAGGACATGTAACCAGTAATCATCATATGAAATGGGTAGTCAGACTGGCAAATTGTACTTGATCATGAGTAGGAATACTGATTAGTCCGATTACAATTATAGTGAAATCATACTCTATAGTATAAGTAGAGTACATGTTATAAGTAATCAGACTTGGGCAACTTGTACTCATGAGTACAAATTGATTGTGATTGTGATTATGATTATTGTGGAATCATGCTGTATATAGTATAAGCAAAGTAAACATGTAATCAGTAGTTATATGACATGAGTAATCAGGCTTGCATTGGAAAATTGTACTCATGAGTCATGAGCATGAGTACTGAATACGATTACAGTGGAATCATGCTCTAACAAGTAGAGTCCATGTAATCATGCAATATTCACGTGAAATGAGTTACGTTTTGGAGAGTTTTAGCAAATTTCGGCGTGGATGGAATCACGTGACTTTCTAATTATTAAATTAATAGCCCTGGATTCCTGGAAACATTTTTTCTTGTTGCATTAACACAATAAATTAAAAATCACGTGATGTGACTTTACATAAAATCCATATAATGGATTTGTATGACGCCGTATAAAAACTGTTGTTCTGCAATTTTTTAAACCATTAAGGTGTGAAACACACAAAAAACTCAAAACAAATTAATCATTTGTACAAAACACTTGTTCAAAAACATCCTGGTGTCTATTTAAAAGCCATCAATTTCTCAAACACTATCTGCATGATGACACCTTTCTGGATGCAAGTGCTGCTTTTGAAACGGACATAAAATCAATATCAGCGATGACAAAATTTCCAAAGCAAATCATCATTTTCCACGTGTATTAGAATAATATTTAAAAAATAGATGAGAAAAGAAAAAAAATACTCCAAGATAGCGTATATTACAGAATTACTGCAAACTTATTTCTGAATTTTGGAGATAAGTAACACCATGTTTAGTGCAGGGAAAACGAGCAATCTTGAAGCTAAATATAATAAAACTAATTTTAATAACACATCCTTGAATTTTATTATATTAGAAAATGAAATTGCCTACGCGATTTAAAAGACCTTTGTTGTACATGGGTTATTTGAAAATTCACATGTACGTAGTAATAAAGCCCACATAGGGGCATTTTTAAGGGGCTTTGACAGGGTTGGGTCAAGGTTTCAAAACTTATCTTAAAATTTAAATTTTACAAGTTTTATTATATTAGACTGAAATAACCTGTTCTGTTATGTTCCTGCTTCAAGTAATTATAATTAGAAACAATAATTGTACTCAGCTTTTAAGCAATTATGAAATTAAATGGTTGTGTTGTAATGCTTAAGCAAAGCAGAATCAATGAATACATCAACATGTTGTTGAATGCTAGGGTGTATCCACCAAAAGTTGACAAAAAGATGGATCGCACTAAAATGAATTTAAATCATTTCACCCAGAAAAATGAAAAAGAATATTCATTTTGATAAGAGGGCAATAGGGCCTTAGGTGGCACTTGTCCATCTGCTACTGGTTATGAAGTGCAAATCACTTGAATTAATTCAATAAAAAGCAAGATTTTAAGCATAAGTTTCGTTATTAAGCACCTTTCAGCCCAAAGTTATTAAAAAAAAACAGTCAACAGCACCCTGTATTCCCAGGCGGTCACCCATCCAGGTACTGACAGGGCCCGACGTCGCTTAACTTCGGGGATCGGACGAGAACCGGTGTTTTCAACGTGGTATGGCCGTTGACAACCGAACTGCTTAAAATTATGGAGTTATGATTAAAAAAGTCATAAGTTTGCTCAAACATAGTAGGCAAACTTTTATTCATTTATTTGCTTCAGCAAACCAGGTTGCCTTCAGTGTAGATCAGACTTTAGTACACACTATAGCAAACAGGAAACAGAAACAGGGTTTGGTAAATATGTTTGCGATATGTGGATGCTCATCATATTTCTGCAACCAAGTTTCAGCAAATTTTTGGACAAAAATATGTGTTTTTCTAAAACATTTCAGTGATCGCTCAAGAGGCGGCAACGGATAAAGGAAACATTGTTTGCTTGTCAAGGCGCTCTTACCAAGACCTGTATACCATGACGTAGAGCATTGGCTCAATTTGCCCCACTTGCTTTCAAGAGCAGACTCCAGCCGCCATGAACAGACCAACCACAACAGCAATCATTTTCTCAGTTTCGAAATGCATTTTTGATGTGGACAACTATATTTGGACAAAGCTGCTTATGGAAATATGTTCACAAAACCACGTTTCGACAACATTTTTGTTTGTTTGCATAAATTGTTTATGTTTCGTGTGTACTAAGCATGAGACAGTATGTGCAGTTATGTTGGATGAAAGTATATGAACTGGCACCATGTTAACAAATTACAAAACCAAATTCAGACATGACAGTCAATAAAAACTTACAAAGTACTGTATAAGTCGTTTATTGGTTAAATTACAATTTCGCAATTTAAAAACATGAAAATGTGATATGTACATGCAACAATTTCTATGAAACTTTGAGAAGAAAATATTTTTAGCATAATGTTGAGAACATGTTATGACTTTAAACAAAACTTGAAATTTGACCCTTGAGGATGATGTAACATCCACTTGAGAACACTCAAAAGAAGTATGACTTGGACATGCAGTTAGCGGGTTGTAATGTTTAATCAGCAACATAATCACTGATAGGCTAACCGGATATTGATGCAACCAGCCATAAATAAGCCTTCCTGCTTCATAATTTCCCCGTTGTAGTGGGCTGAATGTCGCATTAATTTGTTTGTGTATAATAAAACGTTTTTGATGCATTGTGGGCATACGTTTGCTTATTATCATGGACCTTCCCAAGAAGTGTATGACTCATGTACGGGTCAGCCATTGCATTATTATTTACAATTTGTACGTTTTTAGTTCCTGTTTTTTTTTTTTTCCTCTCCTACAGTTGATACTCATCCAGGTCTCTCGGGTCACTCCCACCTAAAAATTCCTAGAAATTGCGAGGACCTCACCCAGCATTTGTTATTTTAGACCATGCAAAAGTCCCTACATATAAGCAGCAATTTACATGTATGCTGTTATTTTCAGATAACTATAGTTTGTATCACCATAAATATGTCACGAAAATGAAAAACTGGGAAAAATGAGAAAATTAAATAAGGTCAGAGGAACTCGTATATTATATTTGTTGAAAAAGCCTTCCCGGAAACACTTGTTGTTGACAAAATAAAACATGATTTTATCTAAATAAAAAGTTTTCCATTTTTATTATTTTGGAACTTGTAGTTTTAAGCGTTTGTGCAGTCAGGTACATGTATAGTCTGAAATGCAAGTTTAAGATATCATTGTTAAAAATTACTTTAGAATTAAGGTGTTTTTGAGAAAGTAACATTGTCATGTCATGTGATTTGGATACCCAACACATGGGTAAGATCTCTATAGAACATGTTCTAGCAATGTGTATAGAATTTAAACATGACAAGCAATGCTGCCAGTGACCCAGTGTGTTCATCAGCACTTTTTAATGCAGATTTCAGGAAATATTTTCAAAAAAATTGGCCTTTCGTTTTAAAGTTATGTAACAAATTTTCCATTATTTATCCATAGTTATTTTTAACACTGTATTCTCCTTTATTCACACAATGCAAAACAGAGTTTACTGTAAACTTAATAAATCTACAAGCATAGGAATTCCAAGTCCCAACAATCTGTTCTAGGGCTAAAGGTTTTAGTGACTCAACTGTATTCAGACACTCCAGATGCTAATTTAAAAAAACCAAAAAAAAACAAGGCAAACATATGGGTCACCTCCAGACTCCACAAATTAAAGACTCCCAGCAGAGTAGACTCAGTAGAGCAAGGAGTTTTTCCCTTGATACGCCCACATCTTTCTTATTTTCCTTTTTTTTCTACAGCTGACCACCACCATCCACCTGATAATGGGGCTTTCCCTGTCCCTGGGGCTACAATGTAGCCTACATGTTCACTCCATTCATTCCAACGTGTACAGCCCCACGGCTGCACTTCCCCACAAATTCTGAAAATGAGGGGTAAAGGCCAGGAGGTGGGAAGGAAAGGACGACTAGGACAGCACTAGGGGGCGATATCTGCTATTCAGATCTCTCTAAGAAGGAGGCGCTTAATGGTAACAGGCAACTGATGAAGGGGGCGCTACTGAACAACAGAGCAAGTTCTAACCTGTTGACTACAACATTTTCATGAAATATCAACACATCTTCTTAGTTCTTCGTGCAGTGGCCATTCAACAAAGACATCCCCGAAATTCCTTCAAAAATTAGCCTTCCTCTACCGACTGTCCACATGGTGTCTATTTTAGCACACCCCTTACCACCTCCTCACCTCATTATGGACGTCCTTATTTCTTTTTAGTTGAAATTATGAATGGTGTCCAGTAAATTTTTGTAAAATGCAATGTTTACACATTTTTTTTTTTTTTTAAATGACATTTTAAATAAAAAGTTTCCCATTTTTATTATTTTAGAACTTGTAGTTTTAAGCGATTGTGCAGTCAGGTACATGTATAGTCTGAAATGCAAGTTTAAGATATCATTGTTAAAAATTACTTTAGAATTAAGGTGTTTTTGAGAAAGTAACATTGTCATGTCATGTGATTTGGATACCCAACACATGGGTAAGATCTCTATAGAACATGTTCTAGCAATGTGTATAGAATTTAAACATGACAAGCAATGTGCTGCCAGTGACCCAGTGTGTTCATCAGCATTTTTTAATGCAGATTTCAGGAAATATTTTCAAAAAAATTGGCCTTCGTTTTAAAGTTATGTAACAAATTTTCCATTATTTATCCATAGTTATTTTTAAACACTGTATTCTCCTTTATTCACACAATGCAAAACAGAATTTGTTGTAAACTTAATAAATCTACAAGCATAGGGATTCCAAGTTCCAACAATCTGTTCTAGGGCTAAATGTTTTAGTGACTCAACTGTATTCAGACACTCCAGATGCTAACTATCAGAATAAGACAGACAATGTTATCAAAAATGCTGAACATTGGTAATTTCATTCATCATTTTCTTGGATAGTTTTAATAGAGTGAAACAAGTGATCAACTCTCGGTTTTTTACTCTAAAATTTGAAAAATGAACATAGAAAATTAGCCAGGCCCCTCTATATAAAAAAAATGTCGAATCATTATTTTAATAGGGAAACTGGAGTGGAGGCCAGCCAATACACACTCTCTGGAGTTCATTAATCAATGCCAAACGCCAGGCGCCAATTTACCTTGGCATGAACGTCCCGTTTCGTGGGCACACATAGTGTGGAATTCCATCGTTAAAAAACTTTTGAAAAATCTTTTTGCAGGCTGCAGGGGAGCATTTGTGCAGCGTTAAGCATGCACGTAACGCTTGAGGAAGAAAATACTTCTTTTGAATTGTCATTGCTGCTGCTGATTCAAATTACAATTCAATCCTCTTGAAACTAGTGACAAATGGTTGGCGTGCTTGGTTGGTGAGGCGCTGCATGGCCCACCTTCCATCAGATTTCATGCAAATTACTGCAATTTGGACCCTCGAACAGCATTCCAAGATGTCTGCACAATAAGAATGCCCAATTTCATAATTCAGAAGTTTACTGGTTAATGCACATGTTGTTGGGATGTCATGGTTAAGAGCATTATGTACCAGATTAGAAATTCAAGACTTGCTATAATTAATATCACATCTAAACAGTTAGAAATCCCTGATATTTTACTAGAATCCAGGGATATACAGTATCACCAATTTTGCCACATTGCCATGGGGTTGTTTATTGTATTCTGTGTCATAAATATCACAGATCATATGAAACTTTCGATATGTTCAATGAATGTTTTATTGTAAAAATATAGCAGGTATCCTCAAACTTGTAATATTGTCTATAGAAAATTCAATTATAGTTTTCACACATTTTGTGAGATATTTTAATAATTAGCAATACATACTTTTTATAAATCGACCAAGAGCCTCTTTGGAGAAATGATTTGTTTGTGGTATTTATCTCCATTTAAAACAAGAATATTGGAGGTTTTTCCCCCAAAGTTGCTCCTGTAAATAAATGCTTTTTGTACCATATTATTGGTATTAAAATAACATTTTCTTGGGTTATTAAGAGGTTCCTTTATAAAGAATTTGAAACTACAAACATGCCAAATGTTTTTTTCATAATGGAAAATTTCATTTTAGTAGACTTTGTTTAATAACTTCTTGAAAATCTTAGGAATAACTTGCCTCATGCGTAATATTTTAATAAACCATATTTGAAAACTTGTATAATACGATAAACTGCAATTTTGTCTTGAAACCCATGTTACTACTTCTTTGTTTAAAATTCTTACTTTTGTTAAAGTAACTGATATTTAGAATTTCAGAAAACCTGATATTTCATCTGAGAACAGATTTTCAAAAAATCATGTTAAGGGCCATTCAATAAGGACGTTCCCGAAATTCCTTCAAAAATTGGTTCTTCTCATTCCCTACCCACAAAGTGTCCATTTTAGCCCAGACCTCCCTCTTCCCCCTAATAATAGACGTCCTTAATTTTTGTTTGAAAAGCAAGGTGCCCAAACATTTTTTTGGAACAAACAAAATTAAATTTCCAAGTATTACTCGTAAACTAATTCCATGAGATTTTTCGAGATTTTTCTGATTATGGTAATTTCCAGCATACAATTTGAGATTTTAAAAATTCAAGTAGGTTTGGGACTGGAGACACATCTTCTGGTGTCCAAAATCCAAGAAATGCCATCATTAGTGGACGTCCACATTGGCTACCCCACCCTCCCCTTGCCCACATCATTGCCAGCAAACCCCACTTCCCCCTACCCCCCTCTCGAGGACGTCTTTTTTTGAATGGCCCCTTTATTAGTCTATGCAAAAATTCTACGTGACCAAGCAGCGCCACCACGCGTTACATGAAAAAGCGTAATCTTCTGCAATCCAAGCGTAAGGCACAGACATGACCTCATTGTGGAAGAGTCCAAGGCCACAACTTTTTCACTTTGGATAAACGCACACGTGGGACACCATGTTCAGATAATTTCTGTTGGCTTTACAAGGAATCTTAATTTCGTTTTACCGTGAGTAGCACAAACAAAAAGTTCTTCAATTCGTTTTGAGAATCCGTATAATAATTTCGTGTTTCCGCAGGACGCAGTTTGGCCAGCTGATTTCCTTTGATGCTGGATATTCCATAGTCATACCATGATTTCGGACGACGTTATTTATTTATGTTTATTAATAATCTCAATTGCGATTGGACCCTACTTAAGAAAAATCGAGAATCCATGGCATCGGCAGAATGTCAGCGGTCTCGCAGGTTTCCTCATCGTTTTTGTGGCTTCGGGGTGGCATATCGCCCACCCAATCATTTTGATCGTAATCAACACAATTATAACTTTGTTTGTAAATAAAAGGTAAGTTTTAGTATGAAATGTACTTTTAGGTTGTCCTGTATCTTCACGATAATGGTGACTCAATATGCATATCGATAGACTTTGGAAATTCTAATTACTTGCATGCATAGGTATTTGCTCTAATATTCCAGCTGCCAATATGTAATTTAAATCCTATGACATATAAATTGGCAGCTGGTTTATATTTAATCTTCCAAAAACTGTGCATGGTAAGCCATCATCATCGCGACGGTACAGGTAGAGTGTCCCTATGATATTCCATGGATTGCGAAAGCTATATATGCCACCTATTTGAAGGTACGTACTTATGTAAGAAATCTTTCTTTGCAGATCATGCCACAAAGTTAGCTTCGTTGGCTGTCTTCTGTTTTTGGCATTTTCTCGGACGTGCCACCTCTTTGGCCTGCCACCCATCCCGCCGTACGTGAATGCCGTTCAGATGATCTTAACTATAAAGGTAAGTTTATCAGCCTGGAAATTGGAAGATCCGGGCTCAATATACGACCGGGTCGGCTATCCTGATTTCTGTCCCGACGGTGGAATGCAGACAGTTATTTCCAGTCAAATGTTGAAGAGGAATTTCCTCCGAAAATCGTCCACTACCATGCTCTTTAAATCCTCTCTATTTATGCTTCATGTATCTCTTTGAGTCCTGCTGTAATCAAAACAGGTCACATGGGATAATTTAAATGAATTAATATAGATTCGTATATTACTCCGTCATCTGTACAATGAATGGAAGTGGTTTGTATTGATGTGAAATTTATAACAATAACAGTTCGATAATGGGTATGTGCAGGTGTTTTGTACACTCGACTTTTGAAAGCAATAGAAATACAGATACAAACCATAGCATAGCACTTAATTTTATGATACGGTCGCTCTCTAGCACCGTTAAAAAGCTGCGCACGACACTTTACTTGTAAAACATGTTGTTTTTTGGTAAACACAATTGAAAAGTGAGGCAAACCTCAAATTACTCTGGGTGTTAGAAAGTAAATAAATTTGTATTGAATAGGCCAGTTCACCAATTTGAAAACTGACCTCAGACTCAACATAGTAGGGAATAAGCAGAGTAATGCTAACATTTTTGTTACACAGATGATCGGTCTGGCATTTGAAGTCCACGATTCATATGTACGCAAAAAGGATGTCAAAGAAAAAACAACAGAGTCTCAATTGGAAGACGAGTACTTAAACGTCGAGCCTACTATCTTAGGCATATTCGGATATGGATTTTGCCATGCTGGAGTTTTAACGGGTGCGTAGTTAATATACGAGAACTTTGCTATACTAATTGCAATTTTGAATTTCCGACTTATTCATCTGTATTTTATATTCGATTAGGTCCATATTATAAATATAGAACTTATTGGGACAGTTTTCACATCCCATTTTCCAAAAGCGTGGATGTTATTCCATTTCTAATCAGCCGAATCAAACTTGTTCCGATGTATGCGGCTTTGTATTTACTTTCGGGTTACTTATTTCCATTGGAGGTAAGCCTGCCCTTAAAAATACTGATTTTATACAAAATTGTTGTATTTTTGTCATGCATGGGATTTTGTTTAGGGTGTGAGTATTAATTATGTGGAAAAATATGACATTTTTATGCTTTATTTAAACAGTATGCAGAATCTGACGAGTTTTTCGAGCGCTCGTTTTGGTACAGAGTGTGGTACATGACCCCAATATTTTTCAATTTCCGGATGAGGATATACACTGGTTTTGTACTTTCCGAGTGCCAGTGCATTTCTGCGGGTCTTGGCGTTTATCCCTTGGAATGCAATAATAAACCCGGCCAAGGGCCATCGGAATTTGCACCTTTGAAGAAAATGTAAGAATTCATACAAACCGCATGTATAGTTTCGATAACCATCCTGCAAATCGTTCTCATTTTGTAAACCGCCAATTTTGTTTGCCGCAATAAGTTTACTCTATAACCTGTTGCTTTATTTTAGAACCGAGGATAAATCTTTGTTAATTCAATCTCAGTACGATTACCAAACTGTGTACAACGTGAACGAATATAATGCCGATTTCGTGACAACAGTCAGAGAGGCGATGAGGAACTGGAACATCACTGTTCAATATTGGCTGGCCATGTTTGTGTACAAGCGGGTGCCATGGAAAAAATATCGGTGAGTTTATTATGTTAAAGAAATTCAGAAAGGGCTCGATAAAATGGTTGCTTCATAATCCTAGATTCATTTTTTTTTATTTTGACAAAAAACAAATCGTGCTATTCATACTAATAAGTAAACGAGCCCTGCAGTTGTGTAATGATTAATTATTTTTACTTAAGTGAATATTTTTTTTAAAAATTAAAGTGTGGCAATCACCATGCTAATGAGTGCATATTGGCATGGGATCTATCCGGGATATTATCTTTGCCTGTTGACTGTCCCCTTTCAACTGATGGCCGAAGATTCCATGACGAAGGCGTTCCGCCGTGATGCAACACCTCAGGGCCAAAAGATCTACGATTGGATAAGTTATTTTTTAAAAATGCAGGCATTCGCTTACATGGGCGTTGGGTTTTTACTGCTGCGAATAGATGCCACTCTGAATTACTGGAGGTCCATCTATTTTATCGGGCATATTCTAATGGGGGTGTTTTATGTTATTGGATTGAAAGTTGGGGCGAGTAACCGTGCAGCGGCAAAAAGAAAAAGTGCCGTAGAAGACAAAGTGGACAAGAAAGTCCAGTGAATAAGAACCTTCGATACGCCGAAAACACTTAAAGTAGTGCATACTGAAAATGAAAGTAAAACACTGTTAGATTCTTTGGCTAACTCAATAAATCTCAAATTAATTAAACGTTAGCAAAATTATGAGCAATACGGTTTATTTTTTTTAGTTTGCTAACATTTGGCTTTCTTTACATATTTGCACTGGTACAATTAAAACCATGGAAGCATTATTATTTGGTTTGTCATATTTATATTATTATAGAACAGACTGTATAACAGATGGGTAACTGATGTTGAAACAATCGAGCCGATTGCAACTTGGGGTGCACCTGTTGCTTCCTAATATATGGCGGCACAGATTCATCCTACATCTGGGGTTAATACTCGCCCTCAATTCACAATATTTGATATTTTTATAAATTTATAATTATCTGGATTTGCTGGATTGCTTTAATTTGGGAAATGACTTCATTATCAGTATGCAGTGCACAACATTCTCTCCAAATGAATGCGAAAGAAAGTGTATGAATGTAAAGGTGCGTTTCCACGTGAGAATAACTCTCGCTAGTTACTCATCATGCCTCTCGTATTTTCCACGAAATTTCGACAGCTGCTCTCGGAATTTGAACATGGCTCTTATTTTGCGATTTGCTATCAGTGATAGCTCTCGAAAAGTGGCACGCCCATTTTTGTACATGCTACATTGAGAACTGCTACAGTAGAACCTGTCTAAATGCATACTCTTGGGATTGCCGAAAAGTATGCTTTCAGACAGGTTCATTTATACACAGGTTACCAAGTTGGGACCGGCACATTGTATGCTTTTACTCAGGTTCTACTGTATAGCTAGCATCTAGAGTTTCTTTCACGTGGAAACGCACCATAAAGCGAATTAACGACCTATTAAATTCTGTGTCCACATAAAGATCCTACGGTTAAATTTAGGGGAAGCAGGTCTATAGACTTTTATGAATTCTCTCAGAAATTTTGCCAAATTTCTATCATAAATCTCATATATTTGGCTATGTGCAAAATCTGCACAAGCTGTAGTCATGCACATTATCAGTATGCGTCACATGTAATGCTCCAAGGTAAATAAGTAAGGCTTTAAGCTATTACAGCAATTTATAGCCAGTTTTTTTGTGCAATACTTATAAAAAAAAGTTAAAATCTCATAAATTGCTTGGTCACCATTTAAATTCACTATGGTAAGACCAATAATAACACAATTTAAATATTATTTGCAGCCCATATTGGCTTTTTGATCAGTTTATTAAGATTAAATTTTGCTAATTTTTCTAACAAATTATTGTGTGGTTAAAATGGTGTCTTTTTCCATAGTTCATTTAATATTTTTAGTAAACTTGACTCTAAAAATCATTTTATCCTGGAATATATTATGTTTTGTTTTTTTACAAATAAAGGCATCATTTGCCGGAACAGTTTCTTGCAAATGAATTTTAGATTAGAGACAATGCCCTTTCAAATGGCTTTAATGATGATTAATAAGGACTGGAATATGGAATTACAAAAATTGTTGGGTTACGTGTAATGTATCATAAATCAGTCAGTAGTGTTTAATAATTACTATGGAACATTTTTTCTTTTATTATATTGGAAAATAAAAATATTTCTTATACAAATAATAAAATGATTATTTTAATTAATCAGTTGAAAACTATTTTTTTCAGATATCAGTGATGTTATATACATATGACATGTAATGATGTCACAACCTTGACATGGAGCGAGCACGTTCGATGCGGTAATAAGTGTGTTCGACCAGGGTAATAGCTATCAGGTAAATAAACATATTTCACATCAAGCATCCCTTTGCTATCCTTTCTTCTGGAAGATGCTTTTCACAACCATCTGTAGTAAATCGTTTTGTTGGCAGTTTAAAAACGGCCTGAAATTAGCGATTCAAAGATTTGAGAGGAATCCGAAAACGACATATACCGTAGTTTACAAACTATAAGACGCACCTTAATTTTTAAGCAATTTAAAAAAAAAAGTAGTATAAGACGCACCTGAATTTTGGAGGCAATTTTTTGAAGAAAAAAGTGCGTCTTATAGTCCGTAAAATACGGTATCATTTCACAAAATATAATTTAGATATTTACCAGAGATCAACTTGCAAGACCTTGAGTGATTCCAAGTCATTTGACTGATGTGCCATCTGTTAATTCAAAAAGATTTGAAATTAATCACTAATCTAATTCAATCCTACTAAATAGCAGATTTAAGAAACTGTGCAGTGGCACCTCGTGTATAGGCACTGTGGAACTGCAGCACCCCCAATCACTGGACATCATTGATAATATTTAATAAAATAAGTCTTTTTTTCTTTAATTCTTTCTAATTTAATTTATTCTTAATCTATTCTTTAATTTGTTTAATTAATTCTTTAGTCATGCCCCAATTAATGAAAAAAGATTTTAAAAAATGTGTATGCAACTGTGCGTACGCCAGGAAGCGGCACGCCAGGCTGCAAGGGAGAGAGAGCACTGTCGCTCCCTCAGTGACGACTGGCATGCCTCACAGCATTACTCCGCAGCACCCCCACTTATTTTTTCTACGAGCCGCCACCAAAACTGTGCATTTATATCATGGAAAAATGATAACAACATACCACAACAGATTGGAGAAGAAGGAATAAGTCCTCGCCAAGCCATGAAGCTATAGAAGGTATTGTGATCAAAGATAGGCACAAGAATGAACATTAATTTTGTTTAGCCACCACATCAAACATGTTACCTGTTGCATCAAAATCTGTCATTTCCCAGGCATATTTTTCCAAAAGTTGGGAATGTTCAGGTTGAAGACGTTGTGGTCCAGGGCAAAGCAGTAATAACAATAATACTCGTGTCACTTCGCATTTGACTAGATAATCTGTGAATGCTCCGATGCGTTTGCCGCTTCCACCATCTCTGCCGCACTGTTCCACCGTCAACGTCATTTCTGTCAGTAGAGCCAGAGCCCGGTCATAGTCTCCTGTTTGATAAGTGCCGATTAGTACATTGCTAAGCACGTTTGCATTATTTTACAGCAAATCTGACAAATATCAACATTTTTGAAATTTGGGCATACTAACCAATTTCAATGCAGCATGTGACCAGCATGTCTTTGGAATTAAGGCACTCCAAGGGGCTCTAAAAAATCAACAGTTTCTTATTTTCTTTCATAAAAAATTAATATTTCAAATAAAAACAAATATAATCCAACCTTAGAAACTAAGTCTGCACCACGTTGATAATAAGTTATGGCCTCTGATGTTTTATTATATTTCCTAAGGGCATTTCCCAGTTCCAAACATAGTGCTGCCGCAAGGCCGTAATGCTCATGCTCCATGTATACTCTACAAAATAAAGATTGGCATGAAAGTCAGCAATAACCGACGTCAGGCAGTATTGCATATTAATTTAAATTACCTAATCGCATGATTATAACAATTGATAGCTGCATTTAGATGTTCGTTAAAGGTAGGGCATCTCAAATCATAATTTTGTGTTTCCTCTTCTAGAAAGAGCCTAGCACCTTGGATAAGAGCCTGAGCTTCTCCTGCCGGATTTGCAATTGTCTGCTCGCACCTGGCATCAAGACAGATTACCAAAAATTTAATAAAGTACTCGATGCTCGTTAAGTATTAAAAAAAAAAAACATACGAACCTAGCAAGCGCCAGGCAACTGAATGCTGCATATTGCGGACACTCCTGCTGCTGCAATTGCTTGGCAAGATAACCTTAAGAAAGTGAAAATCACAGAACTGAGACAAGGTAAATAACGCAAGACAACAAACATCGATAACCTGACTTACTGAATTGTTCACTGGCTTCGGCAACATTTGGTTTTCGTAGAAATCGCCTGAAAACAGATTAACATTTTTCACTTTTATTATATGTGTAGGGATCTAGTAAATCAACGTGCAATCATAAATAAGTTTAGTTTCTGTATAAAAGCTGTTAATTTCTAAATGATTGAAGAAGTCATGGGTCTATTCACAAAGGTGGTCCTAGGACCCCATCCCTTTTTCAGACGTCCAGAACTCCATTGAAAATGAAGAGCTGATAAAATAATCTCTAGAAGGAAAAAACTTGCTTTTTCCATGGTTAAAATTATAATAGGAAGTTTAACTAGGACCTTTGGCTACTTCCTGCTTAATCGCAGGGTAGGGGGTAAATTGTAGGGCTTTGGCAGGCCTGGGGCTATGATATTTCGTTAAATTGGGGGCAGCAGGGAAAAACAATAAAAATTAGGGGGATTATATTTTATGGACCGTCCAGAATACCCGGCCTCTTGAGCTGTCTGGCAAATGTCCGAAATCTACAAACACCCTCATTACCGGATTTTTAATATAATTTTCTTCATAATACTTAAAAAAGTATAAGAAAGCAGCTATTCTGATATTACGCTTATTTAAATAATTCTGATGAATACCATTGAGGTGAGAGTCATTAGGTTAATTATGGTCCCTCTGGTGACCTTCAAATAGGCTATTTAATAGCAGTCAACATGCAGCAAGATTAAGACGTTTTTTCTAAATGTTTGCACTAACATGCTAAAAATTCACTTTTGTAAACCACAAAAATGTTAAACCTGACCATGCCTAGAGCGTTTTATCACTTACTTTTTTAATTTATTTGAAATTGTTTTGTACTGGGTCAGAAAATCAACACCGGAGGAAGCCATTTTTCTTTCTTCTAATTGCACTTTAGTCTATCAAAAAAATTTGAGTAAAGCTTTTTCACCGTTAAGCATTTTGAGAAATGAGAATATGTTTGTCAATTAATTTTAAATAAATTAGAAATATTATTTTTTAATACATTTAAATGCGTGAACTAATTAATAACTAGTATCTGTGTTCCACAAATTTCAAAATTTCTAGATTCACGTACAAATCGAAAGTTTTAAACCTCCATGTTGTAATTTCCATAGCTCCTCGTTCAAGTGTTTCGTTAATGTGCTTCTAGACGTAACAACATATAGAAGAATGGACTGAAAATAACATTGGGATGGATATGTACTGATTATTCGGCTTGTCAACATTTCTTTGATTTCTTAAAACTACTGCTACTGCTTGACGAGAAAAGAACAAACTTTTAGAAAATTATTGTTGTAAACTACTAGTAAAGATGGCGGCCGCGACCGATTCTGGTGGTGAAACTGGGTACGAAAGCAACGATAGCAGCACTACTTTAAATCACGAATCGCCAAAATCCGAACTGGAGTTTTCACTAGATCAAAAGGTTATTTGTGGTTTTATTTTTAGTAAATCTGTTTATTGGACTTTTGCATGAAGTAGACAAAGATCACGATCACGTTCTACTATAAAAAGCTAGGTCAAGTATTAGCGGCCTTGCTCTTGAACATTTTCAAGGTGCAATTATCTACACCCTAGTTTATTCAAATGTTGCATTTTCTGGATTAAATTATTATCATTACTAGGAGAATAACGAGATGAATAGTTACACAATCCAGGGATTCAGTACCTCATCTAGGATGCAATTTCAAAGGGCGCATGATTTAATTTCCGAAGGGGGATATGAATGAAAGCATGGGTGGTTATGTTCATCATTTGCTCCACTCTCTTAAAATTTTTTTAAAGGACACTGGTGTGAATCTGATTAAAAAAAACATTGAAAACTTTGAATTGAATAGCACGTTTTCCCATGGTGACACCCCCAACTTAGTAGATGACCAAACTCGATGATTCCAAACCACTTTCCCATTTCTTTTATATGTGGGTTTTGATAATTGTTAATTTAGTTTTCGTTTTGTTTACATTTTTATTCACATATTTATCGTTTCTCTACAGTTTCTCTGATGAATGTGGCAAATTGTTAGTCAGAGTTATTGGTCATTGCTATGATACGTACAACTTCTAAATGGATTTCTTGTTTCTTTTTACCAGGCTTCTTCTCCGATCTCATGCTTCAATTTTGGTTCAATCCCACGAGAATTTCTTGAACCACCGGCACTCTCTTTTCTCAGCGTTATGCCGTTCGATGACCAGCATTATGGAGTTATGCCCCAGGAAGAATTATGCTGTAAAATGCTATCTGGTCGAACACACAATATGCGTCATGCCATGCGGTGGAAATATGTCCATGGTATCATTCCTAAACTTAAGGATATGTTGGGTGCGGATCTGCTGAATAATATCGTAGTTTACTTATGTTGTAAAACTAGCGTTATTAGTTACAATTACTAATACTATATAATATTCGTTAAACAAAATTTATTTTCTTTGGCTGAAATCTTTTATTTGAACTAGTTGCCAGTTTCCTAAATGCCCTTTGCAAGCGTTACAACATCTTTTAACTATTACTCTTTCTAATTGCCTCTACTGGTGACTTTTGTCAAATTTTGTCAAAATGCTTGTATTGATTAGGGTTTATCCATTTCAGGTGAAAAAAAGTTGAGAATCGCTGCAAACCTGAACAACATTGATATTGGTAAGAAAATATAATTGACTGTAAAAAAACCTATTTTACACAAACAGAGCTCTATTTTAATGGTGTCTACTGCCTACAGTACGGCAACTTTTAGATACAGGCGTGGACCCACGGTCAGCCGACAAGCGTCAAAGGACGGCCTTGCATTTTTCGGTCTGTAAAGGCTATACAGAGATAGGTAGGCTAAATCCTAAAGAAATGCCATTAATTATTCATGATTTAGTTTTCGTTCCGGATGCAAATTAAGTTTTTTTTTTCAATTGTTTTAGTGCAATTGCTTCTTGAAAGAGGTGCCAATCCGAATCAGAAGGATATGGTGGGAAATACCCCGCTGCATCTTGCAACATGCACCAGCAACATTAATGTGATAACTCTCCTGCTTAAATATGGTAAGCTTTGTTAAATCTTAATTATTTCTTGTGAAGGCAAGAAATTGTAAAGTGAAATATGCATGACAGACAAAAGGCCACATTTTTTATGTTAATAACACTTTTGTTAGGAGAAAACTTTATTAACGTTTTGTTTATCAGGTGCCAACCCAAAGTGCATGGATAACTCTGGACGATCTCCTCTTCAATTGGCCCAATCGAAATTAAGGTTGTTGCAAGTTGACCGATCTTGTTCTTCCCAGGAGCTGAAAAACGAAGCTTCACATGTAAGTAGCTAGTTCTCACTACACAATCCTTAATATGGTCCTAATGTCAATACCAGAAAGCGGATATCTTGCATATGTACTTTTTTTACTTTTTATAATTCAGCCGTTTGTTTTGAAAAAAAAAATAGTACCGGTAATTCCGGTTTAGCATTGCCATAATGTTGAATTCAATTCCGGTTGCTTTGAATATTTTGCACTTCCGTCGTAAATGTTCAAAACTGGTGAATTTTATGATTCCGGAAGTGACAAGTTTTTTTTACTGGTGATACATATTTTTGAAATTGTTAATATAAATAAAATATTCGACATAAGATGAATTGTAATGCGATTAAGTTTAATTTGATTGTACCTTTGTGTATGCCAATGCCAGCGGTCAAGTGGGGTGGTGGTTCACTCCCCAGTCGAGCTCGGTGTGAATTTTAACAGATGGGAGAAATTTCTGCAGTGTTGGTTTTTTCGGATGACAGTTTAAACAGAGGTCCCGTGTAGATCCCCCTTGCTCTGCACGTAAAAAAAACCCCTCACGAGAGAGCGTGTTAGTCTTCCATCGCAGAAAAAAATTCCCAGGTTGGTGAGAAAGGCTCATCCCCTGGCATTGGTGTTTAGCCCAAGTATTGCAGAAATAGGCCATGCACTACTAAAAGTCTAAGCAATAAGATTATCTAATCTGAAAAACTTTGCATTTGAATGGCAGCTTCCAACAATTATACATGTTCATGCGTATATATATTTAATATCAAATGGTTTTGTTTCATGTTGCGAAGAAAAGTTTAATCAATGAACCCATATGAATGGACGTAAAATTACTAAATGTCTGAATTTTATTACTAGGTAATATACATGCTTCAAACCTACCTTATGAAGTCTGGTCTTGATGCTGAAGCCCAGTTATTGTCAGCCTTTCAAACAAGGCTAAATCTCTCTCAAAGCAAGGAAGAGGTAAGGGCAATCGATGATTTTTCTCTATTATGCTTGCGAGGTGCTTGGAAGTTGCAATGTTTTGCGAGATTAGTCATCAATTGTTGCTAGTGTGGTTTAGAACTTTTCCAGATACTGGAATGTTTGCAAATAGTATTGGTACTAATTATGTTTAATCAAATGGATCTTCGTGATTGTGTTTGAAAGGAATTTTGCTTGCTTGGTATTGGGCTTGGTTGTCTGTTGCTTACTGCCTCTTTAAGGTGAATCACAACCCTATCACCTTCAATGGGTGAAATTTTAAAACACAATTCCAGCCAAACCAAAAGAGATT
>JAQGAE010000561.1:0-33801 GCA_034696685.1 Julus scandinavius | reverse complement strand
TCAGTATGATGGATCCGATCTGACATTGTATACATAGCCTCTGTAAATTGAGGCCCGATAACTTCATAGTACCCAATTTTTTTTTGGGGTGTTGGTGTCCAATCTTTATCTAGTTTTCCTCAACAACAAGAAATTAAAGTTTAGTTTTTCGCACCGTGGAAGATTTGGCCAAGTGGCAACATCTTTCAGGGTGTCGTCATCATATCAGATGCAAAGCTGGTCTTCGCCATTGGAAAAAGCCACGATTTATTTTTAACCAATTTATAAGCTTGGTTTGGCTCGAAAGACAAAAATGAAAACAAAAGCAAAAAAAAGAGGAACCGTACGGTTCCGGTAGCCAGTCGCGTTTTAGTTTGCACCAGTTTTGTTTTTAACGTTGCATTCTGGTTATTTTAGTTTTCGAAAATTGATGTTGGCAAACGTTAGAAAAATGGCATTTCCTGGTTAGAGCTGCGGTTAACCGGTTCTTGAAAGACGTTTTCGTAAATATTTGTATGCTCAAAAGATTTTGCACCCCACATCCCGATAAATCATTTCATCTCTCCAGCCTATTTACTTCAAAAACTCTGTATTCTTAATAGTTTGATGTGTTATTAATTATGGATGTTAACAAGAAAATCCATCAGATTCTCATCAATCTCTCATTTTGACAGAATTGCCAATTTGGAACTATGACGGATCTAGTACATATCAATCTGAAGGATCTAACTCCGACGTTTACTTGCATCCAGTCGCAATCTACAGGGATCCCTTTCGTTTAGGGAACAACAAGTTGGTGCTCTGTGACACTTATAAATACAATAAGAAGCCCACAGGTACTGTCTCCCCCTCGGCTGTTTATTGTCCAGACCTTCAATAAGCCAGTGTTAACTATTTCCTTTTGTGCCTAAAGAGTCCAACAAGAGAAAATCATGCCTGGAGGTGATGGAGCAAGCCAAGGGAGACCATCCCTGGTTTGGCATGGAACAGGAATACAGTCTGCTAGATATGGACAAACATCCTTTTGGCTGGCCCAAAAACGGATATCCCGGACCACAAGGTTGGTAAATTTATCGCCAGCTTAGCCATTGCGTGACACCAATTTATGCGTTTAATAACCAATGTGCCAACTATTCCTAGGACCATACTATTGTGGTGTCGGTGCCAACAAGGTGTTTGCCAGAGATGTCGTTGAATCCCATTACCGGGCTTGCCTTTATGCTGGAGTTAACATCGCTGGCACCAACGCGGAAGTCATGCCATCCCAGGCGAGTTTTTGAATTTTTTATTTTCAAAGTTAAAGGGTTTTTTAATAGGGAGTTGGAATGTACGTTACTTCTCAAGATAACCATGAGGTGCTGGTTTCGTTTGCACAATTGTGCCACCAACGTCCCTTGATCTTTCCTACAAAACTTTTTCTCCAACCATTGTTTTCTATAGGGTTATTGAACTCCGGCTGGTTATCTCTTGTTGCTTCCCCCCCTCACCCCCCTCCGCCTCCCCGGTAAACTATTATGCTTATTTTTGGACACATTGCATTGAGAGTAGGCAAAATTGGCACAAGTAAGATCATACGACAACAACTTAAACATAACAAACTAGGAAACTATTTGCACTATGGGAGCAGTGGTTATGGAAATTTTATTTTGCTAAAAAAAAATTCCTTATGGAATAACTGTTGCCAACTGTTGAGCAACTTAAGATGCCAACAGTTTGACTAACTTAAAAAATTCAAAACGCATGGACAAACTTGTTTTGCTACAAGTCCTTGCAAAATGTAAACCTACAAGAATTTCCAACTAATGGCAGCCTGGCACTCTACTTACGTCAGCAATTTTAAACTAGTGTTCCTAGATTATTAAATTATGGCACCTTATCAAACCAAGTTATCTTTGGGGAATTTTGGGTAAAGTAATTTATGTTTTGCTAAAATAATTTTTTTTTTAAGCAATGGGAAGTATGGCCTTGTGCTAATGCAAACGCAGACAAATGTTCACTTAGTATAATCTAAATATCTTGTCTATTTGGGCCTTTTTTGGGGAAAATGCAGCATTATTGGTTATATACATGATAAGACGCAGACTTTGTCCTTGTAAACTTAAAACCTAAATGCTGTAATGATATAATTAACAATGCTAGCAATTAATTTTCCCATCAGTTCCCACGTTTAAATGAAATCGCGCAAAGGATCTTTTGAGATAATTATGTGTTTAAAATCTTTGTTTTACCTATTGTAGTGGGAGTTCCAAATTGGCGTGTGTGAAGGCATTCAAATGGGTGACGATTTATGGATGGCCCGTTTTCTCCTTCATCGTGTGGCTGAAGATTATGGCATTGTTGTGTCCCTGGATCCCAAACCCATCCCAGGTGACTGGAATGGCGCTGGGTGCCACACCAACTTCAGTACTAAAGCCATGAGAGATGAGAATGGCATTGTGTAAGTTGAAGATTATGATTGGACCACTTTCAAACATATTCCCTACAATGATCGCCATTAACTCAATTGCCTATGGCCATTAATAATCAAAGCTTGTTACATTTGTGTATGTCACAGCATGAGCAATACTTGTTGACTATAATGCTTCAACACGTTTCATAAACTAACCAGTACTTATAATTTTTATTTCAGTGAGATCGAGAAAGCAATTGACAAAATGTCCAAGCAACACCAACGCCACATCCGGGCTTATGATCCAAAGGAAGGCCGGGACAATGAGAGACGGCTAACTGGCTTGCATGAGACGTCCAGCATTCACGACTTCTCTGCGGGAGTCGCCAACCGCGGTTGTAGTATTCGCATTCCCAGAGCCTGTGCGGATGAAAAGAAGGGCTACTTGGAAGATCGACGTCCATCATCTAACTGCGACCCATACGCGGTCACGGAAACTATTATCCGCACGTGTTGCCTCAACGAATAACTCCTGGGAAAAGGGAAGACGGGTGCCGAACAAAAGGAACTTTTTTTTGTGCAAAAAACATGTCAGATTAGTTTTATCCATTACGGCTTCTGGAAAAAGAATGTGGCAGTGCCGTTGCAAAGTTGTCCTTAAATAGATGCAGTTTCAACAGGACAAAAGAGGATTACCATCAAAGTACTTGAGATTTTTCCGGACTTTTAAGATTTAATGTTTTTAGTCTACTTCCAAATACAGTTTTTCTTTTTTAAATGTTGATGGTGACCTTCTTAATACCGCGTTGGAATGAAACTTATTTAATTGATGGCAAAGGCACACTGCGCTGGACAGGCTTCCTACGACAGCTCCTGCAAGCCGGGAAAGTATCACCTCCAATTCATTTTATCGCAGTTTTTAGACTTTTTATCAAGAAAATGCATAAAATCACCACCTCTGTAGATATTCGACTAAACAACTATGAAATTAAAATTCAGGGGCCTTAAACAAGTTATCGTGTTAAGATATGTGTTAGTGTTATATTTTCTTTGAGCTGTACTAATAAACGCAATTGCACTACATGATTTTTATATGAAATAAGTTTTAACTGTTAAATGTAGGCCTGAATATCTTTTTTTTTTTTTCAAACGAAACTATTCACTTGAAGCTATTTTGCTTGTGGTTAACTTTGTTTATTGTTATGTGGGTATGTTTAAAAATGAGAATATCAGATAATGTCGGTTGAGATATGCACAATTCTAAAATGAGGGACCTAACTGGTTCCTTGTCCAATGAAAATTGAATATATATATATATATATATCAAAAGAAAGTTAAATATGACAGACCACTGCATAAGATGTACTGGAGGAAGGCAAAACATATGCTTCAGTTGCTATGGTAACACAATGTACACAATCGATTCCTTTCACACTGATTTGTGGCAAGCACAACAACACCAGACACAAGCAAAACTCATTGTTTATAATCAGTTTGGAGTAGAACGTTCATAAATCACATTTAATTCATATTTTGGGACCTTAGAACAGCAATGAAGGCAGCTACAAATGACCAAAAAACTGACAATACCAGACTAATTGAAGACCTTAAGAAACGGATTAATCTCTCTGGTATTTGACTGAAATTTTCAACTAACTTATTTAAAACATTATTGAGCGCTTTAACAACTCTAATTTCGTTAAAACTGTCGCAGAAAGCAAAAAGAAAGTAAATTTTGAGGAAGGTGAAGAAGCCAAATCGAGGAATGACGAATATACCAATCAACTCAAGTTGGAAATTGAAAAACTGAAGGAAAAGGTACGCATGTATAAAACGATTTTCTAAACTAACAAGACCCACTTCCGATTTTAAAAGCTTGACTTGTTCGAAGTCCTATGCTTAGAAAAGTGTCAAAGATTAGCAGCTCTGAAACATATTACAGGTCACTAGATCCCATGTCAACTGGCAAAATGTGGAGCAGCCATTGAAGTCCTTACTACTGCAGAACAAGAAGCCGCATGTAAGTATATTTATAGACAAAACTGCAATCTTACATCGCTAATGCTTTAATTCCTCCAAATCTCTATTCAGATTATTTTAGTGGTTGTATTAAGTTGTCGACCTATCTTTGGCCCAAGTCACAGAACCATTTTTTATAGCATAATGAAAACCCTTAAATACTTGTACCATAGCACAAATACAGCTTTTTTCGTGGAATCCTAGGGTTCTGCAGAACACTAATTGGGGAAGCACTGCGTATAACTACGTGTATCCATTTTTTACTCAAACAAGGTAATAGCAGACTTGCTGGACCAATGGTTGTACGATTTATGCAAACAGTACAACTTGGTTGCACATGAGCAGAAGCAGAATGCAGAAAAAATATTGCGTTTAAAGGCCAAGGAGCGGGAGTTGGCAAAGTCAAAACAGAATCAGCAAACTGCCGAAAACTGTGAAACAAATCAAGAATTAAAGGTGGGTCGTAATAATGACATGTTTGCTTAAACGCCAGCTTGGCATAACTTCCATCTCGTATACTAGGAAAATTATGACTAATGTATACATTTTTTTAAAAAAAACGATCGCAGAAAATTCAAGAACTGGAAAACAAGTATGAAAAATTGCAAATGAAAATGGGTGAGGCGGAACTGGTACAAAAGAAGTATTTATCGGTAAAATCCATACTTGAGGAAGAGATACTCAACCTGCAAAAAGATATCAATGGTTTGGATGACAGCATTGCAAAGGCCAAGAGTGAACTACCCCAGCTGACCGCCATGGCCCAAAATGCTATCGAGTCCAACCAAACCATCGAGACACAATTAAATCAACAGGAGAAACTGTTTCACAAGCAGAAGCAGAGTTGGGAGAAATCCTTACTGATGTACAATCAACTAGCGGAAGAAATCCAACTGTCGGATGCGTCGGATGATGACAAATTTGGGGATGCGGTAGGGCACGAATTGAAAGGTATAACCTAATAATCTCTATGCAGAGACCAGATGACGCCACGGCTTGTTTTCATTTACAAGGAGCGCCAGAGAATTTGAATCCAACTATCAATTTTGTTGCTTTCCCAAATTAGATTTTCTTGCCAGGTGAATTACCTAGATGGAATTTTAGCTGATGATCGAGCTAACCAACACAATACATATGAAGTGCCATATTTTCAGATGGGATAAAAGTAGTCTTAAGTGGTGGCGTTATTACTGACCTATGCATGGATCAGTATAGCAACATGCACAAGCAGAACATTTTTTAACTTTGCAGAATATTCCCAGTTCAATTGAAGCCTACAGCTTTGAAGAATCATCCTCTCCTGCAACTGAAGTACCTTCAGCAACAAATCAAAACGAAAATAGGGCACTTCTAGAGCAGATGAAGAACACTGCTGGAACAGACAAGAAGGTGAAACTTGCTCCAAGTTCATTAGTGGATCATGTTTATAGTTGGTCAGATTGATACTTGAATTTCAAGTGAAAACTAAAGCACATTTAACCATAACAGGAATTGACCAAGTTTCTGGAACAGAAAGACACAAAAGGACGACTAGAAGAACTCAAGGTGCAGCTCGAAGAACAGATTACACAACTACAAGAAGAAAATGACAGAATGGAATACGAATTCCAATTAAACGTCCTTTCAAAGGAACAAAACTCAGACAAGTTAGGCCAACATTATATTTTATATAAGGGAATATGTTCGTGGCCCAAAAGAAAGGAGAGATTAAATTGCACTCATTTTTTTTAACAAGCTTCTTAGAGGAATCTTTAAGTAAACTAACTTTACAACGGCAACGGAGATGTGAAGTTTTGCAGATGATCGCAGATAACACCAAACTAATAGAGGTGCTGCATGCTACGTTACGTCAGCTTTGCATGAAGATAGTTCAGGGCTGTAAGGTAAATGACTCAAACGATTTCATAGGTGATACAATATCTTAAAATGTGGTATTCATTTAGATGCCATCAGGGTTTACATTATCGCCATCCCCAGACGAAACCCTCGATCTTTTGATGGCTTGCACGGAGAGGGTGGATCTTCTAGTAGAGCAATGTCGTGACTATGATCGCAGTAGCGCAACAAAAATGTATCAAGGAATAAAGGTAAAGCATTAAAAAGGTATACACTTTGAAATTAAACTAGCCAACCAGTTGAACTCTTTAGGCAAAAATTATATTTTGCAGTACAATGAAAACGTGGAAGAAGCCCAATCTGTGCTTAAGCCAAAGAAAAAACCTCAACAATTGGAAGAGCCAGTGATGACCGCTTCCAAAGTTAAAGAAGAACAAAAGGCATCAAACGATCAAGAAATTTTGACTCGTGCCATGATTAAGCGCCAAGCTAAACTGATGATCGACCATCACGCAAAAATGCACCAGAAGGGTCCCCATGGGCAGAAGAAAACCAAGAGCAGTTAAAGAGAATGTGATAAACTCGCAATATTTATTTATCTATAAACACCCTACACATCTTTCACCCGATAGCATCATTCACGTTGCTTCTGTATGGACTTGTTTCTGTACTTTAGACATCTGCTGAGTTAACCTGGAGCCAGCATCTTCTAGTTGAAGGCATACATCGCCGATTGTGGAAAGGGACTGCTTAATGTTAGCGCTAGTTTCCACGAATCTCTTCACCTGAAACAATGAATGAATATGAATTCATTAAAATTAACACTATAAATTTCTAAAGGCAGTGCAAATCCGCCAAAAGGAAAGCAAAATTCAATGAAGTTTTTGAAAAAGTGCTGACCAGTAGAATTTAAACATTATACAGAATTACATCATGAATCGCTGCCCATGAAGCCACTTTGCTTTCTGAACGCTTAAGTGTATGACAGAACACCAATAGAAAATTGTATGCTGGTTTCATATTACAACCCCTATAGGCCTTGACAGGGTCATACATACATGACAGGGTGAGCCTCCAGTAAGGGAACAATTAATCAAGATTTCTTCAACATGGATTCAATGATGGATTCTGCATAATGGATATTTCGTTAGAATTTAGCTTACCTCGTCGTATGCATCGCTAGGGCTCATTTCCAGCTGTTTTTTCTGTTCTTCGTCAGTTGCTGCTAAGGTTGACGAGTTCAAAGGCTTGGATGTTTTAACTCCTTTATTCAAATTAAATAGGATATGGTTTGTGTAAACTACTGCAGAAATACGTTAATTACACCAAGGGTGCAAGCTCCAACATATAGTGCACACACCGATATCCCTGCAGAGTTATTAGTATTGAAACACATATTGTAACATTGTAAATAAAACCAATAAAAGTCAGCCATATATATATATGTTAATTCTGAAGATGACATCTAAATTGTCATTGCACTTTTATCAACACACAATTAAAAAATTAGTATACATTGCATACACCGGGTTTGTTTATTTAGTTGTTTTACGACTCCCACGACCACAGGTACCTGCATGCTGAGGCGCAACACATGCGGACACCACTGAAACAGTCCTGTTGTTCTAGCTGACCACTCTTTACATACCATTTTGACATTTCTCAAAATTATAAATATACATGACATATCCCAAATAACGAAAATTTCTAGCCTCTGAGCAAGATGCATGCTACTTCAAAGAAAGTTTGGTTCACTTACCATCGTTTGTGACTAACTTAAACATCACATCATCATCTGCTGCTCCATTGATATCTTGATGAATTTCTTCCAACTTTGGGATTTCAGGACCAGCAGGTAAAACTTGCTTTCGCTTAAACATCGCCAGTACTCACACAACTGTCAGGACAAGAAAAATGGCACCTGAATGCCGCGATGCATTATAGGAAAAGCGCCAATAAAAAGCCCGCCCAATACAGGGTGTCCCAACATATCATTCAATACATACAGGGTGTCCCGAAAGAGCCGTTCAATATAGGGTAACGCCAAACTCCAAAACGTCAGATGAATCAACGTTATAATGAGATAATAAAATTAAAATGCATTAATTGTTATAGTTTATTATAAACCACACATGTATACAGCACAGCAATTATTCTCTTGCAAAATCACGTGGCATATTGCAACAGATACAATTTCTAGTCGCAAATAGCACTAGTAAACAATTCATAAATATTAAATTGCACACGTGCTAATATATATTCATACACCAATTTACTGAGTTAAATTATTATGATTTTTTTTACTAAAGATCAACGATTGTTAAATTTATTGAAAGCACTATATATGCAAATTTTTTTAAATATTAAAAGGGCGCGCGTTACAATAAATGCAGAAGTTTGCATTTCCACGTGCACATTCGTAAAGTATGTGCATTGAAAAATATAAATAAGACATTTTTTAACTTTAATAGCAAACGAATTTTAATGGAAGTCCAGTTTCTGTAAATATGCATAAATATAAGGTTATCAAAAAGTTCGCACATCATTTATGAACCACATGAAAACTTTTTGAATACCCCATAAAACATACGAAATGCATTTCAGATATGAATTTTGCACTATAATTAAGGTCTGATATGAATTCTAACAATTTATAATGATATGAACACCGGCTCGTTGCATCATATTCCCCTCTATGGCTATGACTAGTTACAATGACGACCGGTATGGCAGTTCTACGAAAACTTCAACATCGGGGTTGTTTTCCAAAATGTACAAAACATGATATTGATTTCAGTATATGAAACTGATGACTAAACATTAAATTTGTAAATAATACTTAACGAATCTTTAACAGGCGCACAGCGTGTATATAACATTTACCAGTAAACATGTCTATAATGATACTACGTTGTATGATAGTGGTCAACACCAAGTTTCAAACTTTGTATAAATTTGCCATTTTTGTCTAGTAAAATGCATAATACTAAACGGGAAGGACTGGAATGAGACAATCATTGGGGCAGCCTTGTGCAAAATTCAAAGGCAATTCCACTGCTCATCATCATGATCTCTCCCGATACAAATATTCACACAAGGCGCTAACAAGCTGTTGAAAACTGAGTTTTTTGAGACTCATTCAGCGCCATTTATGGACATAAGTAAAAAGGACATTTCTATGATGCTCTAAGTAGATGATTCTGCAACAGTGGACATTTCTGATTTTTGCAGAAGAAATCAATGACAACAATAACTTATAAACGTACTGCCAAAGTGCTGCCATCAAAACAACAGGTCAACTGCAAATCTCATGAATGCACAGGTCCTGGAAGCGAATATGACTAGTCTGTGTTAACCATATTTTGACCACGATTCCCACAACAACAATAAACCTTCAATTTTACCATCAGCAATATGTTTCACAAAATTCGACTGACTAGTTTTTGAGTTCATGATATTGCATCCCTCAAGCATCGTAATGACGGATCAGCACTTTAGCAGCCGATACAAAATAAAATACTATAAAAATAATATAATAAAAAATAATATAAATAATTAATCTGGAATCTAAAAGATTAAAAAAAGTAATACTGAAATCATGCACTAAAACCAGTTCAGAAATGGAGACTAGAATTGTAGGCTACTTGGGAAGATCAAAGTTCAAGTGTACATGCACTGAGTGCTAAAACATTTTAGCAAAACTTGTCTAAGCTAACGAACTAACTGAAATACTGCTCAGAAATTGTGGTGCTCGCCAACCGGCTTCACCAAACAACAATAACTGCTCTTACAGTGTGATATATACGTGTTCGAATACATTAAAATTGAACGCATGCAAATAAACACTGGCACACAGCGCACTTGCTTTGCTAATTCCTATTACGATTAATGACGTGAAACATACAAGCATGCAGATCACAACTAAAGAAAATTCCCCATATTTGTACAAATTAAAAATACATTTTGTCTCGTTTACACCGAGGGATATGAAAATTCAGTGTTGTATTTGAGAAATGTAAAACAAGGATTAACGTGTGGCTAATGCTAAGTTTTGTATATTCTAGAAATTAGTTTTCTATGGTTCAGTACATCATATAGTGGCTGGGAAGGTCTTCAAGCTCACATGATTAGACCAAAAGTCTCAAGAATAAATAATTCAGCCTAACCCCAAACAAATGCTAATCTAACAACAATATATGGGGACTTTCTAAGTCACATTCTGATATAAAAAGTGGTTTAACAAGATATATTGGTAACAACACATGCAAAGCTTCGGTTATTAAATCCAACACGTTGAAGCAATTGGTTCTACCAATCGCACTACGAAGCTTTATGTTTTACAACATTCGAGATCCAGCATTGGTCAATTTGAGTTAATGTTCGAGTCAGGAGTGAATTTCTGAGTAATTTGAAACCGGTGAAAACCAGTATTTCAAGTGTCTCTCCTGCAGTTACATAAGGTGATATGGTTTAGGATTAACTTATTGAAATTATTTATTGCTGGACGACTTTAATAAAAAACCATGAGGACTCAATGCTGACTTTCAAAGACTGACTTTCACTGAATGGCACAAAACAAAAAATCAAAACGGTACAGTGTGCTATGTACAGTAAATTAAGTATTAACAAAGGTAGTGAACAACCTATACACCATGATATGTGCTACTAACATTAAAATTTAATACTAATCAATTCCATAAATTTTAATGTCAACAACAAAATTAAAGAGGTGGACCCTGAACACCCCCTTTAAATAATTCTAAGATTAAAATAATGGGAACATTAGCTGAATTCTAGTCTTGCCAACATCGACATCTAAATGACAGACATTTCATTATTTTATCAGTGATAATTCTTTCGGGCACTGTGTGTAGGCGTATTTTAACTACTTTATCTATCGGGGGCTTTAGAAATTTATCCCCAAAACAGCCCATGTAAAATTTCAAAGTTTCACGTATTAATGGTGATCTTTAATAGTTAATAATATGACAGTATGCATATAAAAACTGATGGAAAGAAGACAGAGAATGTGTATACCCTCAAGTTGTTGTAAATGTTCTAAAAATGTATGTAAAACCTTCAGATATTAATTTGTCACCGTATTGGCAATATAAGTCACGTCACTATAATGATCGTAATGTAGCGCTATGATATGTAAACTTATGGTAAATGAAAGCAAAATATGCCTTTCTGGAAATGTATAAAGAATAAATAGTCTAAGATTATATTAAATTATCTATAATAGGCCTGTTCACAACATAGTTCAAAACTATAGCATGCCCTACATAAGATATGGTAGAAACAGAAAGCAATAAATAACATAAACTTAAAAACAAACCTCAAGATATGTCGAGTGATCGAATCATGGTTTCTTACTTGATTCACACTGATAAAAAACACCGCTTTCACTTAGGGGTGTCGTGATTTTGCTTGCAGGGAAGTCGTTTGTGAAGGAGGATGCTGGAGACTTCGCCGAGGTGACACCAGTGCAGCAGCAGTCCGGACATCGTTTTCATGAATCCTAAAGAAAAGTGTAAATAAATATTGCTATCAGAATGAAATTAATCAGAGATTAGGCGGTCATAATTTTGCGACAAATTTTACGAATATAATTGATTAGAGAACTGAGTTTAACTGTAAAATATTTATTCCCTCATGCAGAAAAAAATCCTCCGCCAGCTGAGTTCACATGGGAGGTGTACACAGTCTATAAAAATATCAGTGAATCAGTTCATTTTACACGAGGGAATAAACATTATACCACTAAAAACATTAATATATTAACAATTGTGTTCGCAAATTTGTGCAATGATGTCAATTAGGTCAGGGCAATCTTTAATTGCTCATATTTAGCTATTTCCTTGTTATATATTGGCCTTATTATAGTTTATGAATATTTTCTAGCTTTGGGGAAAAAAAAAATAAGGAATACTCATAAAAGTTTAGATTTTCTATTCTTACATGTGCCATTTAAAATGTTTACCATAAGTTAAATCTTTTTCGCCCTCTTTATACAGAATCTTAAATTAAAACTGCAGCAACTTTTAAAAATAATTCTGGAATTTGAACATGGTCTTCTTATAAACAAGCTTTAAGCAGCATATATATGATTAGGTGTAAAAAACGATAACAACGCTCAATTAAATTTTATCACGATGTCTTCGTATTTTTTTAGTAGTTTACAGTTCTGCAACTTTTGGTTTCAGTTCATTCACAAAATTTAAAAAAAAATAGTTATTAAGATATTAAGACCTTATTTTAAAAAAAAATGCATTGTACGTGGAATGTACGTACATGCTGTTCCAGCTCAAACACACTTCAGAAAGAGCGACTTCTTAATTTACCAACAATTGTTCCTCAAAATTTCTTGTTTTTGTAGATTGGCTATTATCTCACACCATATTCAGGGAAAAAAATGAACTTTTGAATATACGAAAAGCACCAGGAAGAAGGCGTTTCACTTACATCGTCTGACGTCTCTGGTTGGCATGATGGACGAGCGCCTCATCTCCAGAGTGGGTTTCTTCACTTTGCCGACGATCAGCTCCATTTCTTTGTGGGAGCGATCGATGAATACCTCGGTGATGAGGTTGGCCACGGTTTGGTGGGAGAGACCTTTCAGGCTCTGACCATCCACGGCCAAGATGACGTGACCGACCTTCAGGCCACTGGCTTGAAACGCTGCCCCTCGTGGCTACAAATCAGAACATGCATACAGTTCAACTTATACGTATGAGTCGGTATTTTTACAAAGCATTAGCAGAATTGTGTGAAAACCATATTTATTATTGATTACCACGTAAGAAATTTATATATATCTGGATCGCAGTGCATTAAACTACAGTTAAGTCCTGACAATTTTGAATATTGGCCACAAGTGCGGTATATGTATCTTTGTGTAACAGAATCCCTGCATCTGTTTTGCTGTTGAACACGCACGCAACGATCCCTTGTCCAATGGCTCCCATATTAAAAATAGAGATTGTTTTGGTTAATTTATAGACCTTTTCAAGTCATAGAATTTATAAAAATGTGCATTCACTCTATCCAATCCTCGTGAGGGCATGAAGGAAGTACATGCGCACATACACATTTCAACCGATTAGGATAGAAATTAAGCAAATCAGTTTCCAACTCATAGTTTGCAACCTTTTCGCAAAAACCTATTTTTTTTTTTTTTGCAAAAGTGTTTTTCTCAATGAACTCGCAAAAGAAATCGGTTTATACATTTTTTTGTTGTTGTAATTTTCGAACCTCTTTTCAGATTGTTAATGCAATTTTATTGTGCGAGCAATATTAAGCAGCGAAGGTTTTATAGAAACAATTCATGCACTGCGTATTTCAATTCAATGGATTTTCAAATGGAGCCCAATTTTCCCAGTTGCCAGTATGTACACATGCGATAGATGAAATGCAACAAATGGAACGTCAGCTAGAAGTAAATAATTAATGACGTACGTGGATGTTGATGATACGAGGCAGCAGGTGGCGGGTGTCGGCTCCACCCTCGATTGCAATCCCCAGAGAAGCTTTGTTCTTGGGCACGATAATTCGTAGTTGGTGCTGCGGAAGATCGGAACCCTTCAGGTTCTTGTACTCCTGCAAGAAACAGATGAGCAAAGACGTTAATTAAAATGGCAATGTTACAACTACTGTACTACATACTGAACATCAATCCCCAAATGAGTGACACTGCTTTGTAAAACAACTGCACTTGAGTCCGAATTTACTCTCGAGAACGCGCATTTCGCTACTCTTGGCACACAGAAATCTAGATATGAAATCTGTACACAAGGTTTTCATGTTACTGATCGGACAATCTAATGTCAAATCAATCTGCAAATCAATGAAAATTATGGACATCACAATATCTTTTTCACAACTTTATTACATAGATTACGTACACATACTTCACAAGTAGTTACAAAATTTTACAAATTTTAAAGACTCTTTTACACATTTTCGTCGTAACGTCTGATTTACCAAAAAATCTTTCATATTTTTCCAGATTTTATCCATATTTTGGCATTCAGTATGAAGACAAGTTTGCGAAGTTGGTTTCTTTATCTCGGTTTGCAACAATAAGATAAAATCACAACCAAAGCCAATTAAATTATTAGAAGTAGATGCTAAAGTAAATTTCTGTAATCTTATGATATGGAATTTATGTAAAATAATGCTTGGATATTTCTGAAATATTACGTTATTATATAATAACTTCAAATATTTCAGTATTTTCATTTCTGTACAGAGTTAAATATATAAGCCAGCAGAAAATAAATCGATACAAGGGTTATTCCCAGTGCTATTGCTAGTGGTGCTCAAGGCTTATTAATCGCGGCCAGATCCAAGCCTTAGCATTCTAAAAGGGTTTGTTCCTTTCCACGGGGTGAATTTCGACATTGCAATAGTTTGCAAAGCGAATAAAAAATACCCAATGTTATTTATTAACAAAAAATTGGTATAATAAAAACTAGTTAGATGTAAAAGGCACGAGGTTGAATCTGGCGTTTCTTAAGCATCACCACAATGGCTCGTTGATTATTTTTTACTCTGATGGATTCGCCCTAAAGGTGAAAATTAATGTAATTTTTTTCATCCATGTGTTTGTTAATCCGGTCGAGAAAGCACAGCAGGGTATGAACACCTCATGGCCAATCGCAGAAACACGAATTGGGAGAAAATATACATAGAGTTCAGACTTTTCTCTGGTTTCATGGTTTATTCTTCTGACTGATCTTCAAGTACAACTTCAAGCCTTGTCCTCCTTCGTTGTCATCATTCTGCCAGGGGTCGCAGACCCTTTTAGGACGGAGGAGCGGTGGTGGTGGTGGTGGTGGTACTGGTGATGGCTCTTGTCAGCTCCAGGCGGATCATCGTAGTCTGGTAGAGGGGTCTTTGCCAGAAGCTCTCTTCCAGCTAGTTTCGGACGAGGGATCCTCAACGGCTTCACATCGACCATCGTGTCCATGATTCGAAACTTAAAAGTTCAACGTTCAACCTGCAAAAACGAAACAGAAATGTTGTAATTTGCGGTACATCACGAACAGGAAGGAAATGTTTTGGTGGTTGTGAATGACATTCCTCGGCAAATGAACGGGTTTTTTATTTGTTGAGCAGTAACGATCATAGTATTAAATTGGTAAACAACAATGGCACTTCATAGATGTATGGCTAAAAATTCTGGTCTTCCTAAACAGCCTCCTACAGATTCATTACTTTATCTAATTCTTCTTTAAGGTAAATCATTCAGGTTCATATTTAGAATACAAGTATATAATAATACTACAGCAAAAAGGAAACGACACACGATGCACTGCCAATTTCGCAAACAAATTTGAAACTACCTAATATAGAAGATTTTGAAGAATTCAAAAGTGCGCAATGATCCTAATTATACGCGGTGGGAAACCAGTTTTCAGGTATTAAATTCAAGCACGGTCAGGTCACATCCTTCGTGATTCACCCACTCGATATGAGTAATGAGAAGAAATAGCCACTCGACCATAATTGCCCAGGCACATACGAGATATGGCTAAATTTCAGCGATAAATGGGCGAGGTCCAGAACAAGCCAAAACAAGACAAGGGTCATGAAATTAAACCGATGGTTAACATCAAATGTGACAACCCGGAATGAGAGTACGGGGGCACATTTTCTCCTTTTTCGGCCAATGCGTGGGTGACCGCAGTTATGGCAATGAAGGGTTTCAACAACCACCTGCTGGGAATAAAATTTGCGAAGAGATAAAAATCTATCTCGCCAGGGACCCTTTCTTTGATTAATTAATTTTGAAAAACGTTTTTTATTATTTTGCATTGGAACATTAACCCTCAGAAATATACATTTTTTTCTGGTTTCTATATTACCATCTTTAAGGCAAGACGATATTGGGTTTCAACGGTATGTCTGCATATTTCATATTTATGGAAGTAATTTATTCAAGATGACCGTTAAAACCTACAAGCATTAAATATTAATTTTTAACAACCGCGGTCAAATTATATAAAAAATGGGTACAGCTGTTATACATATACGCATATTTTTGAAAAAAAAATCATTTGATTTTTTGTTTTGTTTATTTATTTTGGCGTAGGATTAATGTAACACGCTATAGTAAAAATCCTTGAAGAAGGTGTTTAAAAATAAGCGAATTTTATTTTTAAAAAAACTTAAGCTTATGCTTAGGTGGCTCTATGAAATTTCGTGAATGAATACAGGGTTACTTTCTGAATTTGTAGGACAAGAAATTTAAACAAAAAAGAATAAACTAACACGTGAGAATCGCTCTTGTATTTCGGTTAAATTTAATATAGCTATTAGTGGGATGCTAATCAATCGGAAAAATAAGCGTACAGGTTACTGCTAAGAAAAAGCCGTGCCCCGTATACAGTGTATAAAAACCGAAAACAAAAACTATGCTAGAAAGCTAATGATTCGTGTAAATACCTCACGAAATCTGTTTATCATCGCTAAAGCGCAGGAAAGAGGAGATACAATGATTAATTCCTGTAGAGAATCAAAACCAGGTAACATTGCCTAACGGAAATTCGCTTTATACAGAGTAGTATTAATTATAAGGCCACACTGCTATTGAAATGTCATGAAAATTTATTATATAGGCCGGATGAAGCACAATCTAGCTATAACCTGGATATTTACTGCGTGCAGTAATACGTATACAAAGGTGTACAACTGTGGATGCCGATTATAAAGAAATAAAATTCTGGGCCTGCAACAACACTATAACAAAATCCTAACACTGGCATTTCATCTTGATATAACGTATTTCATTCGGATGTCTTGTTGAAAAATGAAAAATCCGAGATTTGTCGCATGAACGGAAAGTTTTTTTGTTCATACACAATTGTTCTATGTAAGTGCCAAATTTCATTTAAATCGATGCATTCTTCACGAAGTTGGGATTCTGTTTTATTGGGTTTTACGTTTTTATGACTCACAGTGTATAACGAAATTAACATTGATGGTGTAATGGTTATCTTGACTGTGGTTTTCACAGTTCTTTCCTGACAAAATTTTGGCAAAAACCAGCCTTTGCATAGCAATCTAGCAAGACTACCCAACGTGAACAACTTTCTACAGAAAAACAGCCAAAACCGGACAACGGTCAAAGTTTGTTAGGCGTAAATCGCCCTAGATGTGGAGCATAACGATTAGCGTGTCACATTTGCCTAATATGTTTAAACACGAGTTCGGATGCCATTCGTAAACAGGTTGTTCTCTGTTCTAAAAGGTGCAATTAATGGTGGCCGGAGAAAATGGTTCAAGGCTAATTTAATTGTTTCCTGGAGCCGAATGAATCGCACTGACATAAATGGCAAAGGTACGTAAGGTACGCCAGAAAGAAAAACGAGAATTACAAATAAAAATAAAAAAGCCATCGAGTAAACGGGCTTAAGTTCACGTCCGAAATTAGCTTTTTACCATCAGCCGACCCCGAATGCACGCTCCTCGAAAATCGTGACACCATCGTGAATCAGACGAGAACATGACTCAAAATTGTGTAAAAACACGATTACGAAAGAATCGAAAGCGTGTTGTTGGGTGACCGCCAACCGAAAAAGCACACTAAACCAGTAAAGATGGGGTTAACAAAAAAAAAAAAAAAAAAAAAAAGCGAGGCTGCCCACGCCACGAGCCTCTCGGACATCATCTGAAGAACCTACTTCAGCTATGAGCCTTGAGAAAACAATAAGCAATATTGCATGAAACAAAGCGATCCGGACAATCCGAGGTTGCTCACCATGCGAAAACAAATCAAGATTTTAGACGTGCATCGCCTGCAGGACATGGTGAAACTTTTGAGAGTAAAAAGTCAGCCAACAAAATGACACATGGTACAGGGAGGGATTTACGACCATGTCCAAGAGAATTCAATAAACATTCAATAAATCTGAAATTATGCTAGGAGAGTCTAATCGTTTATAAAAAGAAGGACCAAAAGTAAGGATATACGCTCTTGCCTTGAGAAAGCAGGAAGAATAGCTTCTGAGGGATGGTGGAGGTCTGATTTTTCCAAATATCTCGTAAACCAATTCATTATTTCTCAAAGTTTTTACAATTGCAGTGTTCACGTTATGGCCATCATTAATAAAAAAAAGTAAATTTTTTTCCCTACAATTTGCCAAGCATGCAAGGTTCACCATTGTTTTTGAACAACCTTTAATATTAAAAGTGCACCTCCATAGAGCAACGGTGCGGATCATTGAAAGTCCTGCTGTTTTGTTAAGAAAACATATGTAAAGAAGATGAGAGAAAGAAAAAACAACGAAACCGAAGAGTCAGAAATATTCAGGAAAATGCTGAAACTTCTTGTCCACCTGCTATTCAGCAGCGACAGAGGCAATTGTGCCGCTCCAGGAATCGCCCAAGAGAGGACAATGAAAAACACGGAATTGAAAGAAGGAGTACGTAAACAACGCGGATTTTTTTGTGTGTGTCTGGTATTGTGTTGTCCAGGCCCATTGCGAGCAGGAAGTTTGCTGGCCAGGTAAATCCCAAAAAATGACAGGAAAATCAAAATGAAACAGGTGGAGCGAGGAGGGGGTAAGTCGTGTTCTTAAACCTCAACTCGAGCGGAACGAATGGTTTAAACACCCGTCCGGAAGCACCTGTCCACGTGTGGACCAGGTGGCTGACCAATTGGGCCACCACGCGCCACTGGACAGCTCAAGGTGGCTTCTTGCGGAAATAGCGAAACTCCTATGCAGGAAACGATTCTATGAAATACCTCAATAATGTCCAGTACAGATTATCCGGAGGTCCCTTTTTTGAAAATAACAAAAGGTTGTAACCATGACAAAATCAGGTCAAAACAGAGGTAAAGGCAAACCTTTTTCGAAAAATCGTTTTCAACTATAACTCAGTTTGTTATCAGCTTCTTCAGATAATCAGGCATCCACTTTTTGATATTATTTTCATATTTACCGAGTTTCAAAACAGTAAAAGGGAACAATAGCTGAAGGGAAATGATATATCCAAATATGTTCATTGGCATCGATTACGGTGACTATTGTTAGTTATTGAATTCATAAACTGAACGCCAATCGTAATGAATCGTTTTTTCTCTTTTACTCCATTTACTAAAATTATCAAATTAATCATTAAAGGTTTTGGCTGTGCGTAATTCCTTTAGCACTCCCCGCATTTTTAACTTCAAATGTTCTTGTCGGGCGTCATTCTCTGTTTCGGGATCTTGTTCACCTGAATGGTGTACACGTGTGTACTAAAAGTAAAGCCTCGTCTTAATTGCAAGCAAAATAAATAATAAAACCAATTTCCTCGGCTCATTAGCCACTTCCAATCTCCAAAACTGGACTGCCGAACAACATTAACATCCAATTAAATATCAATCTTTTCATCAAGAACAATCGCTGGACGAATTCGACCTCCAAATCCTGAATTAATTCAAGGAAAACCCGTGCAATTTAAGAACGTAAGGCCTTTGCCTTGCGTCAGGACCAGCAAGCCCCTGTTATCACAAATCCCAGATCAAGTACCTGCGTTGTTTTTTAATTGCCAAACAACAATCGACACGTTATGTAAAACAAGTTAACATTAGTGAAAAAAACACGAAATCGAGAAGTATAATTACTCCGCATGAAAGAATGGATACCCTGTAGTTTCATCACAGTTTGAAAACTATCGGTTAGTTGCCTAATTTAATACGGTTACCCACGGTTATTCACTTATTAAGCTAATCAGAAAGCCATGATGAAAAAATGGGAAAGATATTCCCGTTGTAAAAAAAATCATTAGATTCTCAAAAGTAACTTTTTTTCCCTTAAATAACTAAAAAATGATGTAAAAGGTAACATGAAATGAAACGATATTTCGAATTATTATCATAACAATTATCGGGATTTAATTGGAAAATTGAACTGTTTTTGAAACAACAGCTGGGAGGTGAATGAATCTTCTTAAAAAAACTATTTTTTTTACAAACATATTCGTTCCTTCGAGGATTTTATTTATTGGATGACACCAATAACTGCAAAGTTAAAATTATGGAAATCATTCCAAATTATGTACGATTCTAATCCGAGATATTTTCCCCGTAATTCCTCTCAAGCTATAATTGTTTGAAGTATTTAGTTTATAAATAATATAATAGGCGAAATTTCTCGTGCCATTTCACGAGAGGTCGTCAGATTTTACGAGCATTAAAAGTGAAATGAAACATGCAATCTCACTCACATGAAGATATATATCATATAAAAAAACTGATCTGCTGAAAAACGTTTTAAACCCGTCAAGAAATACGGAAAAGATAACTAACCATAGGGAGAAAAAGTTGTCACATTATACCATTTTCTGAATTTGAACATCTCAGGTATAGGGTTAAGATAGATTACGTCAAAGAAACTAATTTTTTTTTGCAATCGATTCTATTTAACCCACATTCGACGACGTGAAGATAAGAGAAGAGATAGTTTACACTAACTAGGATTTTGCTTAATAAATTCGTGTGAGGAATTAAAACGCTGTCATCGTTAAAGACTTACGAGCCATGCACTTCCTGATGCTCAGGAACCTCACCTATAGGATACGCCTAAGTTGGTATGTAAAACCAGTTTGGGATTGAACGAACGGTTTGGCGAATAAATGCGTTAAATATTTACTGACAGGAGAAGTTGTTTTGTGTGGCCAAACATCCCATTCCTGAATTGCAAATCTCAACATTAAAACTGAAGACGCCGTTATTCAGTAAACTTCAAATCTCAGTAAAAATCGATAAAAGTCGATTATAGAAATAAGCAGTTGGGTAACATTTCTTGACAAAATGTGACATGGATTCGAATAGAGTTCACATTCACAACACGCTGGTGCAAACTGATTCCAGGTAGAATACAATCGTCCATTAACACTGGTTGTAGCCAGCCAGTGATTTGCTTAAAATTTAACGAATTATACTGCCAAGCTAATAATAAATATATACATTTTCGTGGATGCCTGCATTTAAAAAGAATTGCAGCTTTCAAATGTTGTTTTATTTTTTCGAAATCATTAAATGAAAATCTTGCTGTTTACACTCTACATGCACATCGAGTTTTAGTATTAAAACCAAAACCATTCGAGAATTCTATAAAATGTTTAACTTTGTTGAAATATGTTTTTACGAGCAAGACCAACCAAAAAACCGTGAAAATAAATTTATTTTCGGAAAAAAAGAGAAAATTCATTGAAAGTAACTCCATATTTTACTTTACAGTAGTCATTCGAGTCAATCTGCCACATGTTGTGGTCTTGAAAATTTAGCACTTAGGTGTGTGTGCAATAGATTTTGGAAATGTGTGTAAAAAGATCTAATCTTGGGTAAACTATTTTTAAAAGATACAAGAAAGGCAAGAAATGCAGAAACCAAAAGAAATGAACTGGAGCGGACTGAATCCACGACCTCACTCACCCAGGTTAAAATAAGCTGCTGAGATGATTCTGATGATCCCAAAGTAAAGCAAGATTTAACGGTTTAGCTGGAGAAAAAAAAGAATTTCGCAAATCAGATTAGAGAGGCAGGCACGAGCTACAATCAAGAATCGTATCTTGATTCGGGTATCGAAAACAAGATAAGGAAAAGCAGAAATGTGTCAATTTAATCATTACCTTTGATATATCCCCCAAGACCGCGGGACGACCGAATCGATCGGGTTGCTGCCAACGACTGACGGCACAATCTCCAGTAAGCGGAATCCGACAGAAAAAGCAACCAGTGCTGAAAACGCGCTGATTAATCCAGTGGTGAAGCAACAGGTGAGCGCGCCACACGCGCACGCACTCCAAGCGCTACTAACACCTACGTGGGAATATCGGATGATAAGGCCCGACCTCAAAATAATAACGACGATTTAAAAAAAAAAAATCAAATTAAAAAGGCTGCTGCTCTGGTTCGCTTCCCCCTTCGCGGTCGGCCACTTTTTCCGACGCCTGGCGTGGCCACGGAGTTGCCGTCCGACCAACCAGCGACATCGGCATCGCGCTATACATGCTGGGGAAAATGGACTAAAACAGTTATTTGGCTATAAAGAGTTAACGGCAGACCAAATTGGCTCAACTGACAAACACTTTCGAACAGTGCTCTGGTTCAAACAAATTAATACATTCGCTCAAATCTTTTCAATGATTAGTTCCCCAATGAACTAGAACAGTTGACCATACAGAGTTGGCGGGAAACCAAATGGCTGCACTGACAAATGGTTTCAACAGATTCATACATTCGCAAAATATGTTCAATGATTAGTTCCTCTTAGAGCAGTTAGTTCCCTAATGAACTAAAACAGTTATTTGACCAAACAGAGTTGGTGGAAAAACCAAATATCCGCACTGACAAATCGCTTACACAAATTCATACATTCGCAAAATGTGCTCCATGAATGTTCCTCTTATAGATCAGTTATTTGACCATACAGAGTTGATGGAGGGATCAAATATCTGCACTGGAAATTACATCAACCTATCCTTAGTTTAAACAAATGAGCTCAACATTTCAATGACCAATGTGCCGATAAAGTAACTTTGGGTATATGTTTAAACCCCCTACCATTTGCCATTTCTATGTTGACAGTAGGTTCTACTAATCATGTAGGTCGTGAGTCGAGCTGAACTGGCACGCCATTTACACTTATTTTCGTATTTACCCGCTAGGATTACAAATTTAACACAAACAGGAGTATATTTCAAAAGTTTTGCAAACGTCAAGTTGCAATCACGTTTTCTTGCATTTGTTATCTAAATTATTTGTGGGATACCGCAATTTATGGTAGTTTACCTCAAACAAACATGAAGTATAGGCGTAAAAGCTAAATTTCTTGGTTTTCCAAGAGAATTGACAAAAAAATATAAAAAAGGGAGGCCTTGCAGAGCTAGTACAATTGCACAAGATGTGGCATCACTCAGGAATGCGTGGCACGGCCTATAGCTCTACTAGGCCGTATACCCGCCTGCGAGATGAATGAATAAAAAGAGAAAAAAGAAAATACAAGCTGCTGTTATTTGGGATAGTGATCTTATCCGCGGCATGATCATCCCACCTACAAACAGAAAACTTGAATTTTTTAAACCGGCCATGTACAGCACCGAACCAAACTTGGGAATTTGCTATCTGTTCGAGATTGTATAGTTACCTACATTTTCAGATGCGAACAGATAGGACGGCCCACAAGCCACCGAACAGAGGTCAAACTGCTCGATTTCTGCACTGGGTTCAACAAAGGTGTTATCGGGAGCTAGATCCTTCAACATGTGTAGATTTTCCACAAAGATTAACTTTTTCAAGAAGAACAAACCATAAAATCTTAATTTTTCTCTGTATTTGCCTTTAAAAAAAACATTTCAGCGAATGCAAACTTAAAAACGTTTTTTTTCAAAAATAAAACAAAAACGTTTTAAAACAATTTTAATACATATTGCATAGAACAAAAATGTATTAGTCTCTGCAAGTTTCCTATTATTAAAAAAACAACTTTTGTGCAGACAATACACACAAAACAATCCTATTTCATAAGACGAGATATTTATCAGAGAAAGAAAAAGTTAGTTTTAAACAATTTTTATACTACGAATTAAATCTAAAAAAACTTACATAAAAGTCTTTTTTGGAAATTCTAAGTTTACTGAACACCCCTGATATCTTTTTTTAACTCACGAACCATAGGTGATAGACTCCGACTGTCATAATGCCTGTTATTAACGATAAAGGCCCTATTGATTACCTTTTTATGACACATGCCTCCCAATTTCATAATACCAACACTCAGGTAGGCAAATTGGGAGGGCATTGGCCTTTCGACCTCGAATCCATGTTTGCGCACCTGAGCAACTCCTGATGACCCCATGGTAGTTAGTGTACTTGCACACTATCCTCACCAGACATGTGTTTCTCCTTCTTCATCTAATTTCGTTAAGATGTCCACCACTAAGTAACTACTATACACGCAATAATAATAAAAACTTTTTGAGTGCTTGTTTGATTGGGAACTGCTGACTTCACAACATTTTAAATTGTTTTAAAACAATAAAATCTACAATAAAAATAATAAGAAATATGATTCTTTTAGATAACAACTGTGCACCATATTCATTCGTTACAGATGGAGTATCTTCCAGGATATTGCCAAAGCAAGAAGGGAAATACGTCAAAACCGAAATCTCCACAAATCTATTGATGCCATGGAAATAAAGATTGTTATTTCAACAACATTCTGGAACATGACTGTGAATTCTGTTAAGCTCATTAATCTATTGGACCTTTTGGAATGTCATCAAGTTAGAAAGTGAAATATCGTTCTGTATCAGAACGACATTTTTGTTAAGCAGAATGATCACAACTAATTTTGTTATACTATCTGATACAACGAATGACGGATATAAAGAAGCATTCTGTAGATTTTTCCTCGAGGCTATGAATTTTGCGAGTCAACGTACCTAAGTGGTGAAGTGCATCTCGTAATTTACCCTTTTTCTAGACGGGATTACATTGCATATACATATAGATATATATATAAAGCAATTTTATGCCAACCGCGAAACATAATGAATAACTAACCAAAAAGTAAACAGGAAGACATACAGTAGCGAAATGCCTAAAAAAGATGAAAACATGCAACAGGCGAAAAGAATAAAAAAAAAACTGAATAAAAAATAGGGATGAAACGAGTTTGCTTATTTTCAAACAATTGCTTATCCATTGCATTGACTTCTGTTTCTGAACTTTGTTAATTCAGGTTTTTTTGCCAATAACGTCTTGGGGCAAAAAAAAAAAAAAAAAAAAAATGCAAATAAAAATGCGTGGAATGGATAGTCGGATACTGATATGTGAAAAATCAAATTTTATGGGATCGATAATAAACATTTTCATTTATTTTTTTAAAATTTCATTGCCACACCAAGCTTACATGCAAGTATATTCTGTACTAGATCACAACCTTTGGGGAAAAACTAGTACTGCACACTAGACGGTCTTTTCCTGTTCAAGTAAGTTTTCCCTAAAAAAATTCTACTGAATCTATTAGCTAAGCTACAAAGAAAATGTAATCACCATGGCTACAAATTTCGAAATTTAACGGAAGAATATTAATGAAAACACAGCAAATCGATGAAAATAATTGAAAATGTAGTTTCATTGCAAAGTTTTAATGAAATTTTTTCTTTATTTCCTCGTCTATTAAAAAAATTAACTGAAGGATTATGTCGATACTTTTAACCTCAAATTATATTTTTTTTAAAATTCTGTACATTTTCACGCGAGGTTGTCATTTTTGTGTTGTGCTTGTTTGTTTGTTTACAGATGTTTATGTGGTATAGCTTGGGCTCACCAGTGTTTCTGATGCCTTATTGCGTATATTGTGATAACAAAATTAAAAAACAATGCATGAAAAGGACAGAAATAATGGGATCAAAATCATTTCCGCAAAAAAATAGGACAAAACGAGACAATACCGAAGGGGTGACAATGGAATAAAACTCAATGGAAAGAGCATTTTTAGCCCTACTTAATATGAAACGTCACGATTTATGAAATCAAGCTGCGGGACGAATGTATTTGTATAATGCTCCTAAATACCACGAGCGATGTGCAAAATAGTCTCACGTATACACATAATGGTTGAAATATCGAGAGCAAAACCCCAATACAATTAATTCATGTAGGTGACAATTGCTTGCCGCCAACGCAGAATTTTGTCCATACACAGGTGTCATCAGTTCAAAAGATTTGCCCCATTACTTTATTTTAATACTTAATATAGAAATAACTCAAAATGATACGTGAAATGAAATCACGTTTCATCCTGTGGAATTACTTCCATATATACGTATATTTATTTTCATAACGGAGAAGTTGAACGAGGTTTACGACGAAATATGAATAAAGATAAGTTGCGTAGGATTTTTTACAGTAACTGACTGCATTTGTAAAACACATTTTAAATTCACTTTTATAAATAAAAAAACAATTAACTGAGTAAATCTATTTTTTCCCCACAGAATTGAAATTTTCGACTTTACCGACCAACCCTGACTTCTGAAAATGTAAACAATTGCCAATATAAAAAATGTTATTTAAATTGTCCTAATGAAACAGCCAATTTTCACCAGTTTGTTTAAATTGAACTAAAAGAAGAATTCCCCATTTCTAAAGTTGCAAAGTCAAATCAAATGTACCATTTATATGTCAAATTTCCCTGACTTTTTTTTAATTAAATCGCTTTTCCCTGACTACTCCATATCTATCCAATTTCTCTGGCAATCTTAGGCATTCCATGTATGGGGAACGAGCCTGTGGAATGCCTTTTCTGAACCAGTTTCAAATTTACCTAAAAATAAAAATTGGAATTTACCAACTATTTTAACCTTTTTAAGTAATGAGGGCTAAATGAGTTGAAAGTTTTTTTAAATTTTGCTCATGATATGTATTATTTATAACTAATTTTGGCACTGGCGGTACAGGCTAACGAGATATCGATATCTTCCACCAGATAACATCGTTCAGACGTTCTCGTTTCTAATCGCCCAATAATTTAAAAAAAAGACGCCCAATTTTGTGATTACTAGATTATCTTTTATATTGTTTCACAAAATCAGGATAAAAAAAGGTTTTAAAAACAGAAAAAAAAATTGGAGATGATAATCTCTGGGAGTCGACCGCGTTGTCCAACACAATAGTTCAGTTCAGTGAACCTTTTTAAAGAAATAATCGGATTGAACATGATCTTGTTGATCTCTGCAAACCGAAACAACTATTCGTGTCGCCATCTTCACATTTTGCGAAGATGCTGAACAAAAAAAAATAATCTAAACAGTAATTGGGCTTGCCAGACAATAGCGTTGCTCAGCACATTCAGATGCACGGATAAGCGTTTCGATTTTTCCTTTTTCCGGGGTCATTTCATTGGCTCCGGCAAACACCTTTCGGTAAGCGGTCCAGTGCAAATTGGGGCAGTGGTGAATTGTGCTAGTATTATATACGTCACATCCAACTGTAGAAAATGAAAAAAACCAGGCGGCGTGTCTCCTGCCCATAACCCCTCGAAGTCAACATCGTTTTAGAAAAATTCAGTGAAATTCAGAAACTAGCAACTGGGACGAAGCAAACAACAGCCCTGAATCGTAATAAAAGTTTGAAACTTGTCTGCTGCGCTTATTTTTTCTGAAATTATTCTTTTGATCCGGAGATGGAACTGACAGATTCGGTTCCTAGAAACGATGCAATAATCACAATTATGCAGTTCCATATCCAGGAAGAAATGGGCGAATAAACAAAGACGAAAGTTGTTTTTCATTACCAACTTACTAATTGAAGGGTACAGAAATTGAAATTGGTGTTTGTGAGTAGTTCAAGCGTGTACGATACTTCCGAAAGTTCCACAAGCATTTACACATACCAGGTAACAGAGTCAATACTGCTGCTTCCAATATTTGATATTGATCTGAAAGTTCATTCGGTGAACAATTGTAAACCGTATACCATGTTTCATGGCTGAAGAATTCATTAACAGACCGGACAAAAATAAAACATGCTTTTCACTATAAAAGCACGTGCTGTTCTGAACGAAATGAAAGTTATTGACTTAAGGTCTCTCACTATAACGAGGGTTTAACGGTGGTATTGTAGACCAGCGTTATAGGATGAGCCGTGCTATTTTCTATATAGGTCAACTGCCGGGGACACCGCGTTACATCTGAATCCATGGTATACAAGACTCTACTTCATTTTCCAACTTGGTTGAGCAAAAATGAAGCATATGGGTTATAGTAGTAAATTGTTTATATAACAAAGCATTCATCTTCAACTCGACATTTAGATCAGACTCAAGTACAGCCGTTGTGTGCAGAATTTGGAAAGCGCTCCAACTCGAATTGTGGCAAACGACAAAAAAATTAAACAGTACAAAATTGATTGTGTCCTACCTGTAGAAGGTCTTTCGACGTGACGACGGTTGGCTTGGGGGGAGTAGATGGAAGAGATTGAAGTTTTTTGCGAGACCGCGGCGGAGGTAGACTGGATTGTTGAGGAGGTGGCTGCAGTGGAAGTATTTGTGGTGGACATTTGGTACGTGGCCGGTGGCCCTGCGCCATACGAGGAATTAGCCTTAGGTTGTTGCTGATGACTCCCTCTGGCGGTAGGTCGTTGTGGATACTCCATCGGCGGTCGCCTTGAGTGGGATTGCCATTCCTCGTCCTTTGGCTCTGTCCCATAAACAGGGGGTCTTCGTTGCGGTTGCCGCTCCTCCCCTCCAGGGATCCTTCCCCGCCGCTGCTGTGGCGGCGTTGCGCCCACATTTCGCGCCGCGCTTCGGCGTCCCGGAGATCCCGTGCCACGTCCCTGTTGGACGAGCGGCGATGCGGTCGGCGAGCTTGCCACTGGAAGTCTCTGGAACGAAGGCGAAAATGGGTCTCAAGTGCGCCACAAAGGAAAACTGCTCTCGGCTACGGCACAGGCACAGATTTTCCACGAGACGAGACCTAGCGGTCGCCACACGAGCATGACTCCGACTTTCCAAAGGCACTAAGGCACGATCGAACACACACCGAACGGGGATATATGGAAGACACACATAACCGGCAAAGGTTTACCTGCTGCCATAATGACATCCATTGGCCAAATCTACGCCACTGTCCTCGCTGGGGGTCTGAAGGTCTTCCCCATATCCATCATCATTCCCCCAGTACAGCCCCTGAGTGCTGGCCGATAAGGAACGGCGAGGACTGTCGTAGATCGATGAGGACTTTCGCCTAGAATCTGGCCCCGACGAAAACTACGTTAAAAAAAAACAACAACATAGCGAGCTCAAGGCAAACATTATTACTTGCATTACTAATATTTTCACATTCTACCTGCAATGGAAACTGGAGAATTAAAAAAGGTCTAAATATATTTTCTATAGTGCTGCTGCAATGCATATGCCAATAACAGAACAGCGAAGTTCTAAATCGTATGACAAAAAACACCCCATGGGCTGTACGTGTTTCAATAAAACAGGAAGGATGGGAAAGCATTTCGTTTTTCATAGCAGCAATCGTGTTGCTCTGCATTTTGTAGTTTGTAAATGTATAAATGGAAGCAGCACAGCTATGTTATCGTTTTCTTTTCCATTTCACTGTCAAACTATCCAGTTTCTGGAGCACACTTTGTGGAGATTGCGGTCTAACACAAATGATTATGAAATGGTGTCTATGACAACTTTTGAGAGACAAAATAAAAGATGATAGAAACCATCAAAACAATAACTTGATATAGAATTGCAAATATTTACGATTGCTTATTGCTGATTGATATATACATATATAAAAACCAACCGAATGGCGGGTTAGTCCTTTTTCTTCCCTGTAATTGTGATGGCTAACAACCTTGCCCATGTTTTTATCCTAGGAAAGAGTGGTGACAAATTAAGACTTCAATAAGAATTCAATGATCCTACCACAGTCAAATCTCCGCCATTAACTGAAATATCAATTACCAGAGGCGTGTATCTGTAGCAATCTGCAGAGCTTCTTCTAGCCTTATCCGCCTTGTGGTCTGCAACCAGATGTTCAAGCGATGAGCCTAGCTTTTGGCAAGCCTACATTAGTGAGAAGTCAATTAAAGTCAGGGAACAATGAACCTAAATCAAAGAATAGCGGAAAACGATAGCTACCTTTTTGATTTCCAATTCTCGGCTGTAGATTAAATCATCATACTTTACCTGGTCAGCGGGAGGGATGAGCTCTCTAATTTCTGACAGAAGTGAAAACTAAAAAAATTTAAAAAAATATTAGTTTCGTTGGTAATTTAAGGAGCCTAAAACATCCACGGTCACAGAAGGCCTAAATATTGCCTGCAGAAAAGTCCCATAATGCAGAAGAGGGAAAAGGAAATAAAAAATGAAGAAGCATATTTGTGGTTGATTTTTTTAAAGGAAGTATTCCAGCATTTGTCTGGACCATGACGACCATAATGCTTCTGATAATCAAATAATTTTATCAGGAGCAAGGCTTGAAAATCACCTTATCAGTGGTGTTTAGGATTTCCAGTAAGACTGCGACAAAAGCGTCCAAAGTCATTTGTCCTTTTTCGTATTCAGTGCGGTAGTAGTTAAGAGTCGCTTCATCTTGGCGGGACAGGACCAGCTTTGCCTTCTCGTTGAACATTTTCAAAGATTCGGGATCAGTCATCACATAACATGTGCTCTGCAACTCGTCGTCTGTACTAATGCACGATTGCCTACAAAATCAGAGTTCATAGCATCATGTATAAACGTCTTCCAATCAGTGTGGCTAATGGGGATTTGAACACTACTCAGACTTCCCCAAGAAGTTCAAAAGAAATTTCTAGGGCTTTCAATGTACGGCATTCTCATTTTCATTTTGTCCCCATGTCAAAGTTAATGGTGTAATTATAATCATTAAAATATTACATAAACATGTCTTATAACATCTAATCACTAGGTACAATAGATTACACTAGATCACTTCCAAAGAAACGTACACATCTTCTTCAGCTCCTGGGACACCCCAGTGCATTTCATCATACATGGTGCATGAGAATGGAATTTTGCCCACGTCCAACACTTTCATGACGATGTGCTTGGAATGCTTTAAAATACGGACTGCTTCGTCGTGAGTAATGTCCTCAAAGCTAGAGTCATTCACATCGAGAATCTGGTCGCCAATCTAAAAGTATGGAAATCGTTCTCACATAAAAATATAAAGGACAAATCTGAACACAAATGGCAATGCTATTTGCCACTTATCTTGCAACTTCAGCGACAAGACCGCAGAAAAATAAAAATCCCATTTACCTGTAAATTTGCTCTGTCTGCGGCTGAATCTGGATCCACGCCAGTTATGTAGATTCCCAAACCATACTCCGTGCCACCCCTTATCATCAGTCCTAAGCTTTCTCCTTCTTCAAGGCTCAGCATCACCTAGAACAGGATAAACAAACCAAAAGATGAAAATTATATTTTGTTAAATACAAACAATGCGCTAAAAATTATCGACAAATAATTTTGCTTTGATGAGGACTCAAAGAGGATACCTTTTTTACTTTACTGCTTTGACCAATGCTGTACAACGACCAAGAGGAAGAGCTACGATGAAACTGGGGTTCGTATTCATCTGGGGGAGAAACCCGGCGCCCGTTCCTGTCTACCCAGGTGTACGTCTGATGTAGGATGCACGTGCTTGGGATGCGACCCACGGCGCATAAGGTCATACGAAGAGTGCTGAACGACTTTAACAACTATATACAAATAAAGAATCAAAAGTGTTCATTCCCACATATCCTGAATTGTTCGATCTTAAAATATCGGATCCGTTTTAATCTTCTTTCAAGTACATCCGACAGACCATTCATATAGACTAAGGAGAGGTTCCAGTAAATGCTTAAAAATAACTGTGACAACAACTGAAACCAGTTTGGGTAGCAGCGGCAGTTGGGAATCGACCCTGGGTCGTTCAATTAAATGTCTGGGGGATAGCGTAGCCACGAAGCCACGAAGCCACGAAGCCACGAAGTGAGGCCCAAGGTATTTCGACTAGACTCTTTAAACTTCAATCCTGCCAAACAACTGCAGGCAGAGAAATCGATGATAACCTTTAGTTTGCAATCCAATTATCCCAACATGATTACAAATGCACGTATTCCGGGAGATATTCGGCACTTCTGTGGGCTAGCAGGGATGCTTTCAAATTAATCTGAATGTTGGCACCGATTTCGAAACCAATGACAACCGTTAATTAGCAATCCCATTAAACGAAACCCACCTGTCCACTCAAACTCAGCAGTGGAAACGTGCTCCGAATTTACGTCATCAACAACAAAACATCGTTTAGCAACGCTCGATTAGCGCCCCTTTAACTGACCTATCACCATGGTGACACCACAACAAGAGGTTTACACGAAAATTAGCCGTAAACATACATATTTAATGAATCTATTACATCATTAATTTTGGAACAATTTGACTATAAACAAATACCCAATCAGGGGTTTCGTTCCCTCGTTTTCAACAACTACATAGCGTGCCTCTCACCCTTATTGCTTCCTGATGAGTGATGGATTCGAAGGGCTTTCCATTGACGGATTTGATTTCATCTCCAGCTTTCACACCGGCCTTTTCGGCACTGCTGCCCTCCTCCACCTTGGATATGTAGATGCCCAAACCCAGCTCACGGCCTCCTCGAATGCTGAAACCTAGGCCGTGCTGCTGCGAGGGCCTCTTCAGCACCACGGTTCGCACTGGCTCTTGAGAAAATCCGAAATGCTGCTGCTGCAAATCTACTCCTTCCATTTGCGTCTTCCTCGTAGGACTCGAATCCGTGCTGCGATAGCCGGAGTACATCCTCCTCGAGTTCCTCATGATATGTGCTCGCTTGACTGTCGCAGTGATATGTGCGAGGAAGCGTATTCAGCATTGCAGTTCAAAAAAGCACCAAACGAGAATTTCGGATCTTCTCAAGTCACCGTCGCCATTTTGATGGATTGGAGGTCGAAGACCGAAAAGCCAACCGAGTGCTGAAGCACTGCCTCCTACTAACTGCCTGTGCAATGAGTCAAAATTGCATTGACACGAATGGTCGCGATTTAGTACTTGAGATAGCCGTATAGTGGCGCCACGAACGGATAATACTCATCCCTAGATTACCACAGTGGATGGACGTGAAAAACAGCAATTTCTTCTTAAAATATTGTGAAGAATCAAATCAAAATTCATAATCAACCTCTTGAATAAAGTCATGCTTTATTTATACCTACATCATATAGTCTTATTATTTTGTAAGTTGCAACACCAAGCAGAACTAATTATTTTTCGTTTTTTTATGAACAGGAGGAATTGTCTTTAACAATCTAACTTTTATCACCATAGTAAATCGAGAAGAAATGGTGAATAAATGTTAGATTGTGAAAGACATCCTCTTTGGGATAGAGTTTTGGAACTTCTTTTTCCAAATCAGATTTGAGGACTTTTTTATGTAGAAAAGTTTCAGTGACGTTGATTGAAGTTTGTAATATGCAATTAAAATTGCTGAATATGTGAATAGAAATGTGTTAAATGGTCTAAGAATAAAGTTTGGGAACAATATCATGCTTCTATTTAAGGAAAGTTATGCCGTACAGGACGAAACCTATCAATTATAATCAAAACAACTTATTAAATATTATTTTTAATAAAATACTTGAGATTATACAAAAATCCAATTCAATATTTTGGCGTTATCACGATAAAGTTTGTTGTCCATTAATTTATCCTTCTCAATCTTAGTATACTTATACACCCACAATTAAAGCGAATTTACAAAAAAGTCGATAAAGCTGAAAATTTCTAGCTTAATTTTTGTTTAAGTAAATGTACCCTACATGCCAGCCTTGTTTTAAATCGATATTTTCTACATACATTTAAGTATCCAATACTATACATATATTTATCTACACTTATTAGAGTTCAGTATTTGTGCATTACTTTTCTAATAAAATTACAGTTTATGTAGTTACTATGCCAAGGTTCCGCCAGCTAAAAAACCTGAAGCAATCAGGGGAGTTGGATAAACCTGGAATATAGTCAAGGAAAAATTGTTTATTT